>JAGFBZ010001806.1:0-25000 GCA_018398805.1 Hirundichthys speculiger | reverse complement strand
TTTCTTCTGCTTTTGATACTGTCGACCATGGTATTATGATATGCAGACTTAAAGAGTTAGGGTTGTCCGGTATGGTTTTAAAATGGTTTGAATCTTATCTTACTGAAAGAAGTTTTAATGTGCTTGCGAACCAGATTTCCTCCGATACGGCTCCACTGACATGTGGTGTACCGCAGGGTTCAGTTTTAGGGCCGATTTTGTTTTTATTGTATATTCTGCCACTGGGACAGATAATTAGCCAGTTTTGTGATGTATCTTACCACCTTTATGCGGATGATATCCAGTTATACTGCTCTTTTACAGAACGAGAGACACACAAACTGTCCTCTTTAACCAGCTGCTTAACTTCCATCAAACAGTGGTTAAGTCTTAACTCTCTCCAACTAAATGCAGACAAGACAGAGACTTTAGTTATTGCTCCGGAAAATCAGATCGCCCGTATCAAGATCCTTATGGGTACCCTAGGCTTGTCCACCCAGTCGAGCCTGCGGAACCTGGGTGTGGTCTTCGACTCAGCCATGTCTCTTGAGCATCACACTAAAACCCTGATCAGGAACTGCTATTTTCAACTGAGGAACATCTCCAAGCTGAGATCACTGGTGTCAAAAGTGGAACTTGAGATGATTACTCATGCTTTTATTTCATCCCGCTTGGACTATTGTAACAGCCTTTTTACATGTCTCAGCCAGAAAGAAATTCACCGCCTCCAGTCAGTCCAAAATTCTGCTGCAAGACTTTTAACCCGCACCACTAAAAGGGCTCACATCACACCGGTTTTAGCAGAACTACACTGGCTCCCAGTTCATTTTAGAATTAATTTTAAAATTTTAGTTCTTACCTTCAGAGCTCTAAATGGCCAAGCCCCTACATACATCACCGAGCTGCTAAAACGGTACTGTCCTACTCGTTCCCTTAGATCCGACAACCAATTCCTGCTGGTCATCCCCCACACTCGCTTTAAGACCAGGGGGGATCGAGCCTTTCAAGCAGTGGCCCCCAGACTATGGAACTCGTTGCCACTATCCGTTCGCACTTCAAGCTCTGTTGAGGCTTTTAAAAAGCAGCTGAAAACCCTGTTATTCAGGCAGGCTTTTAGTTAGGTGTGGGGTTTTATGGTTTCATGTTTTTATGTTTATTTGTTTTCTATATGTTTTTATGCTGATTATGAAATTGTATTTTATGTATGCTTTTATTTTACTGTGAAGCACTTTGTGAATTCTTTCTGTGAAAAGTGCTATACAAATAAACTTTACTTACTTACTTACTTACTTACATTGTGATCATTTCACATGAAACCCATGGACGATCTCATATGGGGTTACATTTTTCAGCCCATTTATATCTCAGATGGACCCACATACAAATGCTGACTGGGCAATCTACATCTCAAGTTCTGGACCTCTGCACAGACCAGAACCACCAGCAGGACCATCCGCAGCAGATCCATGACTGGGTTCAGCTTTAGTAACTAGGCAGAGTTGTCCAAAACCAGCACAGCACTGCTGCCAGACCAAAGTCATCTGCACTTCCTGTTTCAAGGAGTGATAAAATCAAGTGGGAAATATGATGACAACTCACAAATCCTACACATGTGCCAGAGAGTGGAAGAGGAACTTCTGAGTTCTAAGAAACCAACCAAGATGTCAATGTCCTTTGTCGGTGGCAACACGTCACCCTTCGTGCCTCTGCCCACACGCAACTGCCAGAACTCTCGCACAAGTGGAAAGTTTGTTCTTTGGTCCATGTTATTTTTAGGCTTCCGTGCCGCCCATATGGAGCATGAATGCATTTATTTTCAGTAACAAGGAGGTCCACTGAAAGCTGCACCAGGCCCGGGATGAATGACAGTCAGCTGGCGTTCTGATGGAAGAGCACGCTCTTCTACAGGCTCCAGGTTTTCAGGGACGGATCCAAGAACTTTTAGAAATAAGTTAGACGCTAGCTCTGAACCAGATCTGGAACTAAAAGCGATATGAGCAGTTCTTGTGGTTTGTCAGCCATACATTTCTGAATGCATGCCTTTAATGCATGCGTTGTCTCAAGTTTTTCATTGCTCAGTGTGTTACTTCTGCTTATATGACATGAGATGCTAAAACCTCTTTGTAGGACAACAGTGTTGGTAGAAGCTGACTCTGGCTGACCCCAGTTAATCCAAACATGGGAAAATGGTTGTTGAAAAACAAGTACACCTGGGAGCTAGCTGGGACGCACCCACCTAAACTCAGTTCGAAAAGGATTGAACCAAAAAAAGCGCGCTACAAACGTAAGTATTTTCGTTAGTTAATAAAGAAACAAATGTAACAAAACTATCTTACTGTCTTTATATATTATATATATATATATATATATATTTATATTATCTTATTCTTCTTCTACGTCTTCTTCTCCTTCGCCGTTGTGGTTTTCTAGAGAGATTGGATGTAGCTTTGGCGTAAGGCCGCCCCCCACAGTCTGAAGACGTAACTGCACTCAAGGGGTGTCCCATTTCTAAGTCACGAGATGACCCTTACACTTACTTTGGAGCAGTGCTTCTCAATTATTTTCTGCTGCGCCCCCCCAGGAAGAAGAAAACATTTAACTTTCTGGAGACTTTCGTTTGTCTCATTATCTCCGTCTTTGTTTTCATCCCTGTTAAATATTTTTCCGTGGTGTCTCTTGAGTGGTGTCACTTAATATCTCCTGCTCTGTGCTGTGTGCACACATGTCCGTGCAAAAACCCGACACAAAATATCTAATACTCCTTGAACCCACTGGGACAATGAGACGCCACTGCCACCTACTGGAGTATGTGTGCAATTACACTTTATTCCAGTACGGCAAAAAAAAAAAAAAAAAAAAACATGTTCCCTGGGGTCACACGCACCAGTAAATCTCATCTTCACAGAATGCATAGTGAGGAGATAATAGATAAATATCTCTAAATATTTTCCTCCCTTACACACACGACTGATATATTTTTGTTGACGTGAACTTGAGTTGCTGCACTCCTGCAGGTCACCATCTTCTTAAAACTAAACATCTTTTCTGTCAAGAATAGTTTTTTTTAACTAATGAATACTGCTTTAAAACCAGCTGAAGTTCTTACCTGAGATGAGGTGGATCGTATCCACAACGCTAATTTTGTGATTTTTCATCTCAGCACAGAAGTAAAGCCTGCAGTCGTCTCCTGTGAAGCCGTTAACCACAAGCCTGTTTTCCTGCATTAAATATTTGGATTCAAAATCAGGAGAGGAGTAGTCTGGTCGAAAGGAATAAGTGCGTCCAATGCTGGCTCTGAGCTGGTTGTGGACCTCCATGAACCAGTAGATGTCTGGTTTCCTGATGGAGCAGGTCAGAGTGACGTCTCCACCCAGATCTCCTTTCACCTCCGTCACGTTCTGGACCTCTGCACGGACCAGAACCACCAGCAGGACCATCCACAGCAGATCCATGATCAGGTTCAGCTTCAACAACCAGACGTCTAAACCAGAACAGCTCTGCTTCAAAACCAGTGACTGCACTTCCTGTTTTGCGGGTCACTTATATTTTAAAGTAAATAACAAGTAGTTGTCAGAGGACGGAAGTGAAACTTCTTGTTCTTCTCTGTCACCATTCGATGCTGATGTCATCTCTCCACCCTGCTGACTTCTGTCCACAACAGGGCTCCACTTCACCCGTCTGATTCAATCCAGCTGCTCAAGTCTCACTTTCTACGTCCCAAAGAAAGTTCCATGTTAGGATGTCTGGTTTTTTCTGTTTCCAGCAGAAAAACTTTTTTTTTTAAGTTTAAAAAAAAAGAAAGCTTTGGTCTCCATCGCTATATTTCATATCCATGACAACTGTATGGTATGGAGCCCCGTTTTGGTCATAATTCAATGAATAAATGAGTCTATTATTATGAAATACAGGCGTTTATTATTATTAAATATTTCCCATTATTATGATAATGGTTTCGTTTTTCATAAGAATGATTTGTGTGTCAATCACAGCAGAGAGGGCGGAGCCATTTATGTGATTGGCTGCTCTTTCATTCAGGCATAAGCAACAGAACAGTGAATATCGATAGTGGGCGAGAGGTGCAATCTATATACTCCAGGCCAGTAGGTGGCAGAATGCACCTCAGCTTACGGTTAAAAGTTGACATCGACTAAGAAACGTAGCGCGAAATGTAGGGCAAACTTGATTTTGACGGCATGGCGACAGGAGAAAGATCCTTTTCTGACTTACTCTGAGAGGTAGCCAACAGGCTTGATGCGAGTCCCCCACCAACAAGTCGATGTCAGAGCGTAGAATGGAGAAGGATCAGCCAATGAGCATGCAGGTCAACCACTGGTCCCGCCCAGTGGCAAAATGTCATTATTATGTAAAAGCTCATTCTTATGAAAAACAAAGCCATTATGTAAAAACTCATTCTTAGATTAAAAAAAAAAGCCATTCTGAAATAAACTATTATGCATTAAACAAAGATTAAATAATAATAAAAATATATTTCATTATAATTAAATTTTTTCATAATAATGGGAAATATTTCATAATAATGGATACATATATTTCATAATAATAAACGCCTGTATTTCATAATAATAGACTCATTTATTCATTGAATTATGACCCAAACGGGGCTCCATAGTATGGGAGTGAATTTTTAGGGGAAGGACCAGCTCACAAACACGTGGTGACCGTGGCGAAGCCAAACCAACGACATGGGCCTGCCCTCCTGTGGGCCGACCCTCTGACGGTGAAACTGGTCGTTGGTACAACAAAGGAGCCTGATTGAGGTTGAGACGTACTAAAATAGTCGGCCTCATCTCAACATCCAGCTCTCATGACATGTGGTGCAGCGTTCAGGCTACAGTGAACACAACATATGTGAACACGAACCAAACTAAATGAAAAACAATGCCATGTAATTTGGCGTGCACCGAGACTGCACCATGATGCACCTCAACATGTGTGAAAACAACCTGCATTTGAAATGAAGACACAAAGGGCCACTTAAACCCCACTGCTCTGCCGTTAGTCTCATAAGGTTGAAAACCAAGAAAAGCAGAATATGTAACTTTAAACGTTCATCTCGTGGCCTTCAGGGTCCCAGATTAGATTCCAGTGACTAGAAGCTTTTTAAGGAGTTGTTGTGTTCGCTCTGGAGCTTCTGAGTTGAAGACAAAGTTGTTTCTCGGCAGTAACAGATGACATGTTTCCTACAGACCAAAGAAGAGTATAAACTGTGAAGCACGGTGGTGGAAGTGCTATGGTTTGGGCTTGAGTTGCTGCCTCTTGAACTGGACAGCTGATAATTACAGCAGGGTGATCATATTTAAGAAAAAATATAGAAAAAGAAGGAAACATTAGGTTACAGCAGTTTATTTTGTGATTAGATGTTCAGGTTATTTACATTCAAGGCAAGGCAAGGCAAGTTTATTTGTAAAGCACATTTCGTGTACAAGACAATTCAAGGTGCTGTACATAAGCATTACAAAGCATTACATTATAACAGGAGGAAATAAAAAGATAAAATAATAATAAAAATGCAAAAAGTTAATCAACAGTTATTTTTGATTTAGGAATTAAAAATGTAGATAAAATGCAAGAAATAAAAGTTAATTATTATGATAAAATGTGGCAATAAAAAAAAAGTTTTTTAACCTTGATTTAAAACTGCTTAGAGTGTCAGCAGACCTGCAGGTTTCTGGGAGTTTGTTCCACATGTGAGGAGCATAAAAACTGAACGCTGCCTCTCCGTGTTTAGTTCTGACTCTGGGAACAGAAAGTAGACTTGACCCTGATGACCTGAGGGATCTGGTGGGTTCAGAACCAACCAGAAGATCCTGAATGTATTTTGGCCCTAAACCATTCAGTGCTTTGTAAACTAACAGCAGGATTTTGAAGTCAATTCTTTGACAAACAGGAAGCCAGTGTAAAGATCTGAGGACTGGAGTTATATGATCCACTTTCCTGGTGTTAGTGAGGACTCGAGCAGCAGCGTTCTGGACTAACTGCAGCTGTCTGATGGTCTTTTTAGGGAGACCTGTCAGGTAGTCAGTCAGTAGTCTAGTCTACTGAAGATAAATGCATGGACAAGTTTTTCTAAATCCTGAAGAGACATCAGTCCTTTAATCCTGGATATGTTCTTTAAGTGATAATAAGCTGACTTCACAACTGTCTTGATGTGACTACTGAAGTTCAGGTCTGAGTCCATAACAACACCCAGATTTCTGGCTTTGTTTTTGGTTTCTAACTTCGCTCTTTGAAGCTGAGTGGTGAATTTTAAATCTTTCTTCCTTGGCTCCAAAAACTATTATTTCAGTTTTGTCTTCATTTAACTGAAGGAAGTTCTGACACATCCAATCTCTAATTTGATCAATGCATCTGATCAGTGTTTGGATTGGACTGTAGTCTCCTGGTGAGATGGTTATGTAGATTTGTGTGTCATCAGCATAGTTGTGGTAACATATTTTGTTGTTTTTCATAATTTGAGCGAGTGGGAGCATGTAGATGTTGAACAGCAGTGGCCCCAAGATGGAGCCTTGAGGAACTCCACAGGTTATTTTAGTTTGCTCATCTGATCAGTGTTTGGATTGGACTGTAGTCTCCTGGTGAGATGGTTATGTAGATTTGTGTGTCATCAGCATAGTTGTGGTAAGATAATTTGTTGTTTTTCATAATTTGAGCGAGTGGGAGCATGTAGATGTTGAACAGCAGTGGCCCCAAGATGGAGCCTTTGAGGAACTCCACAAGTTATTTTTAGTTTGCTCAGATTTATAGTTACCTATAGACCACAAAGTAGTCCCTGTCTTTTAGATAGGACATAAACCAATTCAATGCAGTGCCAGAAAGTCCTACCCAGTTTTTCAGCCGGTCTAGTAAGATGTTATGGTCAACCGTGTCAAATGCAGCACTGAGATCCAGTAGTACCAGGACTGAAATGTTTCCACTATCTATGTTCAAGTGGATGTCATTAAGGACCTTTTACTAGAGCAGTCTCAGTGCTGTGATGTGGCCGAAAACCTGACTGGTAGATATCAAAACAGTTATTTAGCATCAAGAAGTTGTGGAGTTGTTGAAAAACAGATTTTTCTATAATCTTGCTCAGAAAGGGGAGGTTTGATATTGGTCTGTAGCTGCTCATGAGTGATGAGTCTAAGCTGGTCTTTTTCAGGAGTGGCTTGATGACGGCTGTTTTTAGGGTCTGAGGGAAGACTCCTGAGATCAGGGAGGTGTTTACAATCAGTAAAATATCTGGGGCCATGCATCCTGAAACAGTCTTGAAAAACCCTGTTGGCAGGGTATCAAGACAGCAAGTGGTGGTTTTCAGATGGCAAATGATGTGTGTCATGGTGTTGATATTTTTAGGTGGCCACAGTGGTGACATATGTGCTGCCCCTGGCGTGGAAGCACGTACTGACTGCCTGATTTTCTGAATTTTGTCAGTAAAGAAGGAAGCAAATTCGTTACAGACCTGGTTGGACAGGAGTTCTGGGGTTACTGACACAGGAGGGTTAGTTAACCTGTCAACAGTAATGAACAGGGAACGAGCATTATTACTGTTCTTAGCAAGGCATTTTTTTGAAGAGCTGATGAACAAAAACATGCAATTTCTCATATCAAATGTAAAATAAAGTTGTAAAATTAACAAAAGCCTCCATGTGTTTTAAAAAGCACAGAAAAACAACCTCCAGAGATCCATTGGATATTAGAAATGTTCATTTCTGATGCAAACAGAGATTTGAGGATACATTATATTTACAGAGAACTCAAAAAACAGTTGATTTGAGGTTTATTCATCATAATTCTTGCTGTGTTGATCTGATTTCACTGCTCTGAAACCAAAACGAGGGCCACTGCACTCATAGGTGGCGCTGTTGTAAACATGTTTCTGTCTCAGGAACTGTCATTAAAAACTCCATTTAATCTCTGAATTCACCTTTAATCAGTTTCATTTTTTTTCAGTAGATTTTGACCCCTTTAACTTGGTCAGAATTCATTCCGACAGAAAAATCGTTATAATTGCGTGTTTTTATAATTGACGGAGGAAGGAAAGGAAACACCGGTTCTGTTTTAACAGATCAGAATGATACATCTTGTGTGAAATGTGGAGATGGCGGTGTGAGGACGGTCAAACCAGACATTCGTAGAACCAAAGCAGCAGACAGAAAGCGGAGAGGAGTGCCACCTGGAGGCGGTTCAGGTGTGCTGCTGCACGTGAGGGTTGAATTCGAGGTTGAGGTTGAGGATGAGGTCCATCTGCAACACAAAGAGCATCGGGACAGTTTAGTTGCAGGTAAAACTCCCTGCTGTCCATCCGTGAATCAACCTTGAGGCTGAAGTGTCTCGTTGAGGATGATGGTGGTTCACGCAGACTTAAGAAGAGTCCAGCAGGGGGCAGCGTCGCAGCACACGTTCATGCTGCTAAACTCCCGCTCAGCAGCTCTCTGATTGGCTCTTTGATGGAAGTAAGTTGGCGTTCAGATTCGTGTGACAGAGGCTTAAATTTAAATGCCAGACTGAAAACAAACGTGAAGGACTGTTTATAACAGTGTGGTGTCTGAACTCACCTAAAACCCTCAGCGTGACGTTGGTTCGCTGTCCCACAGTTTGGATGTAGCACACGTACGTGTCCGAGTCGTCCGGCCGCAGGTTCGTCATGATGATGGAGAAGTTCCCGTTGCTGTACTGATCAGGGAAGCTGAACACTCGACCGCGGTACTTTTCCCCCTGGAACCCGTAATCTTCTGAACCCTCAACAATGTCGAGCACGGCGGTGTCGTCTTTGTCTCTCCAGTAGACGCTGGCCTGCAGTATTGAGCTGCTGTAGGTGCAGGGCAGTAGGACGTCTCCGCCAGCTAGACCTCTGACTGAATCCTGGCAGCTCACTGAGGGACGACAGGAAGCTTCACATCATTGAGTTTATGGTCCTGTCAACCAATCAGAGGGCTTCGGCTTCCTCTGACATCAATGCCGCTGATCAATGAATTCACACTCAGCTAGTGCTTGTGGGAGAGAAAAAAAGCTTGAGTATGGATCTTTTTACATGAGTATCATTCGATATCAATACCAGCGCTGGTATCAGTATTATCGATATTTGGATCGATCTGCCCAGCTATAATGTCGAAGTATCTTTGGACAAAACCCTGAACCCTAACTTTCCCCCGGTGGGCCTGGCAGTGCTTTGCATGGCAGCAGCTGCCCACTGCTGCGTGAATGGGTGAATGAGAGGCCAATGTAAAGCACTTTGGGGGTACCATGATGGTGTCTATGTAAGTGCAGCTCATGGTACCTGTCTAGAACAGAAAACCTGCATCAAGGTGTACATGTACGTGTACTGAGACTCACCTGAGCTCAAACAGAAACCC
Organism: Hirundichthys speculiger; assembly: GCA_018398805.1. Classification (NCBI taxonomy): domain Eukaryota; kingdom Metazoa; phylum Chordata; class Actinopteri; order Beloniformes; family Exocoetidae; genus Hirundichthys; species Hirundichthys speculiger. The sequence continues at coordinate 15,668 of JAGFBZ010001806.1, read as the reverse complement.
AGCAGCATCAGTAGTGTGACTCTGCAGAGAAACAACAGTCAGAGTTCAGTTCTGGATCTGGGTGAAATCGAATTATTGCATAATGGAACAGAAACTGGTCCATGTCCTTTGAGCATGTTCCAGTTCCAACTTTGGGTGATGAAATTTATTCTCTTTATGTGCATTTATAATGGGACAAATTAAGAGTCCAGTTAAATCGCCTAGTGGAGCTGTAGCTCATCTAAGCTGAACATACTGTCTGTTTTAATGATCACTCACAGTTATGTATTAAACTCTGTATTATGAGGCAAGATAACTTTATTTACAACGCATTTGTACCACAGAGACAGCTGAAAGATGAGCAGCACAGCGTTAGAAACAGTAAGCTGTAGAAGCAGACTCAAAGACAAATGACATAACTTCAACACAGTTTTAAAGAATAGAAAATAAAAAAAACATGAATAAAACTAAAAAAAGAATCAGCCTTTGAATTTCATAAAGGTTCCTATTGTCAATCCCTGAGTCAAATTTCATGAGTTTTGGGCAACAATTAACTGAGATATTGAGAAACAAATGTTCGGCCCCATTGACCGCAATGTTATCGAAAATTTGAAAGAGATCCAGAATCCAGGATTTCTTCCGGATCACACCCAAAATGAAATCAGTTCTTTCTTTTCACATTTCTGACAACTCCTGAAAATTTCATCAAAATCCATCCATAACTTTTTGAGTTATCTTGAACACAGACAGACAGACAGACAAACGCTGGCAAAAACATAACCTCCTTGGCGGAGGTAAGAAACTAAGACAAAAAAATAGCAGAAAACATCATTTCATATAAGTAAAAGGAAAAAAAGTACAATTTTTTTAGTTGAATGATAAAGTTGTTTAGAGCATATTTAATATCAACAAGAAGATCTGTGTGCAGTAAAGGCTTTGTTTGAAACCACCTCTTAGTCGCTACATAGCAGGCTAACCTGTGATGCTAATTAAGGCTGTGTTTGAAGAAGATAAGCAAGAGGAGTGAACATGAAACCGTCTCGTTAAATTTGACTGGTTACACCTGTGAGACTCAAGTATAGCTAAATAGCTATATTTACTATAGTCATGTCTGACTTCCTGCAAGTTTTTGTGTGTCTGCATTTACATTCATGGTTAGTTCCATCATCTACCAAAACCATCTAGTATGTATATGCAGTTCAATCTTGTAGCAGACTTTTTGTGCTAATGTGAAGGGTGAATGTGTCCTTCACCAGTCCTCTCTGGCAGTAAATTCTAGCATCTTTTATTAACATCTTAAATCCTGATTTCGTCAGAGAGGACTAAAAAACACCAGCAGTGAAACATTTAAAGACAAGACAGTTAAAGAGACGCAACAGTGAGGGTGTGGTGTGTGCTGGGTTGTGTTGTGATACAGGACAAACTTAAAAGATAATATGTAGGAAGCAGAAACTACTAACAAGAAAACTGGATGAACACCTTCTAACGAGCTATAGACATGTATATGGAGAATTAATGTAAACATTATTGATTGATTGTGTTGATAGAATGGGGGGAGGGTGTTGGGGGAGGGGTGTAAAGAATAAATGTGTCCATGCACATATACTCACACATACTTACACATGCAAACACATGGGGACACCTTTACACATGCAGACATATGTGTAAATACATATAATTACCCATGTGTACATTTTCTAACTTTATCATCTATACCATGAAACAACATGTAATATATATTATTTTTATTTTTAGCAATGTTTATGAATGAATACAAATATGCCTAAACACAGAAGTTTATGCAAATGTACATATGTTTTTGTAATTCTATACACGCATGCCACATCTATATATACAAGCATATTTAGAGAAACATTCCCATTATGATTATTAGACTATCAGTGTTCACTGAAAAAAAATGTTACTTTGGACCAACTTAAAAAAATTACTCTAATTTGTTACAGCTAAATTTATTAGTTTTCCTCAAATTATAATTATCATTTGGTTCAAACCTTAAATTTTAATTTAATAATAATCAAAATAATTTAGCTCAAGTCAAATTTTTACATTTACACAAAGTTAAAAGATTATTTGTGATAAAGTCCATACACCTTTTTTTTGATTCGTTACAACTTAATCTTTTATTTTGGAAAAACCTACTATTTTGTATTACATCAAAGTATAGTTTTACTTTGGACTAAACTAATTAAAACACTCTAATTTTGTTACAGGCAATTATATTAACTTTTCTCAAGTTAAATTTCTGATTCATTTCAAACTATAAATTTTAATTATGCCTTAATCAATATAATTTCTTTAGCCACAAGCCAAAAAGTTACTTAATGTAGATCAATATAATAACTTTGTTTTTACAAATTAAATTTGGCCATAAACATAAGCTTAATTTAATATCATCCTGCTACAGTCAATGTTTGATTTAATGTACTTACTATAAATAAAGACAGGAAAATTCTCTTCAAAACACCTTAGCATTTAATGCAATATCATCTTAAAATATGCCTCACCTTTTCTGTTATGTATGAAAAAAGCCAAAAAATAAAAATAAAACAGGCAATGAATTTTGCAGCCTGTACAGCTTGCCAGTCACATCACACATCAACCCTTGAGGAAAAACTGTATCAGAATGAAATTAAGGTCTTTTCAATGTTTTTCTTTTAACATTATGCAACCTTTCTTTAACCTTAACCACATAACCACCACTTGAGATATGAAATAGCCATGTAATGGCTGCCAGCAGTGTAAAAAGATATCTGTTATCTAAACACATCTAGCTGTTAAAACTTAGCTATCCTTTTCATTGATAAAACGAACAGAATGTATGAATGTTACATTTTGAACCATCACGAGATCAAGAGACCAAAATAATTAACCAAGGAAAAATACAGTTTCAATTACTGGGTGAACAATCTATGAACAAAGGTTGGCCTTTAGTGTATAAGTCTCTTTACCATTACTACTGAAATCCTGGCCATTGTTCACATCTTCAACGTTAACATCAGTGCCACTCTTAACAGAGAACATCAGAAATTAAGGCCATTAAAAGTGTGTCTCTATCTCATTTAAATTCAACAGTGAGGTATTCAAATACAAAATATACACCAGAACAAAAACATGCTGTATCCAAATGTCTTTCTTTCCATCCTGTCCAATATTTAGAGCTTGACGCTCAGACTGCACACTCTGCATGTCATTTTCTTTGGTTCAATCTCCATGAATATTTTCTGCAGTGCATCAAAAGTGTATTTGAGCTCACTTGGATAGCTCAAGTTTAGAGCGTAGATGAGGCCAAACAACATGGCACATGCATGTGCCACTGATGGCAACTCATCAAGGACTTCCACACCGTCAATAACAATCCCAATGTCATGTGGTGGCTGGAGAGGATCCTCCTCCCTGAAGACAAACACGGCCATTGTGCATCTCTCAAGCTCTCTTTCTGCTTCATCCTTCTGAACAACCTGATAAAAGACAAGACATTTATTAGAAAGTTATTCTGGTGAAGCCAGTGTCTGATGTACCGATATAAAAAGTTATCTACACAAACAATTCTCCCAATTAAATCTAAACAAACTTAAATTGGGGTTCTAGTGATGTGAAAATCCAAAGTTCAGCAGATAGTTAATGGCAGTTCCTCAAAATATTTTCCTCATAGCAAACATTTGACTTCATCACAAGTAAAGCATTGACACAATTCTTAATAATAACTATCCTCCAAAAACACATCTGCTGTGACAAAAATATTGAATATTACAATACATTTTACAATACAATACAATTTGTGATTGTAGCTGACCTAGCGGGGGGTCTCTAGTGTCATCACAGAGATACCTAGAGACTTGTACAAGAACATGCTGGGATTGAATAACTGCTGCTAACAATTTCATTAGATTATTTTATGGAATTTTGAAGATTGGAATTATGGTTTTGCTTTATGTGATTATTAAAAATGAAAAAGTAGAAGTCTCTTGTTTTTACAGGCTATGGTTGGCGCTTTACAAAGCAGCATAGATGCACAATCGATCTTTAAGTGTTTAAGTTTGTAAGTGGAGACTGCACGACCACTCCTCGAGTGTAAATGCTGTGAAGTGATATTTTGATATTGTGGTGTGCTTCCCCAAATAAATTAATGTATGGGAAACCCTGTACATACTTCAATTAAGATTCATTATAATGATAAAAGATACAAATGCCTTGTGTTTTCACATTTTCATTGATTTCAGAATATGGCCACAGACTGACACTGTCCACAATGCAATATTAGCTATAATATCCATTTTATGTCATACTTTCACTGCTGCTGCTGCTCTGAAGCCACAAATATTTCACACTGTAATTTGAATATGTTAATATGTTCCAGCTACATAAAGCCACACTATACAAGATTTTTTAATATAAAATATAAACCAGCACTGAGACCTTAGTCATCGGCATATTAAATTCTAAAAAAAAAAAAAAATGTTGATGAATGACCACAATAGTTTGGCTATAGGCAGGCAAATGTACATGAATGTACAATAAACCTAAGTATTTTTATGGGACCCGAGGCCTGAGCTTTAAATATTAAATGAAGCTGAAGTGATCAATGCAAAACAACTTACCAGATACTCCTTGATAAGTTTGTCCACGTCTTCCCCAAGGTACACAATAAGGCATTTCAGCAGACACTCCCTTTTTAGATTCACCTCGAGGCTCTAGGTGAGCGCAAACACACAATGCAAAATTATGTCCAGTTTTGCAAGTTGACTGAAGATGCACACACTACACAATACACTGTTTGAGCAAACCTTTTAAAAGGCCAATAAAAGCACTACATCTTCCAACATGTAATGTAACTCCACAATCAAATGTTTCGACAAAATAGACACTATTGCCTCTATTTACAATGTTACTATTAATGTGGGCAAATTTTGATGTATTGAGCAAGTACTGACCAGATCAAGAACTTTCAGTATATTCCGGGTCTTCTCTCTCACGACTCCTCCCTTGTTTCTGATGATCTCAATCAGCTTTCTGTGGTTCTTGTCCAAGGAAGCCAGGAATCGCGGTTGAAGTGGAACAGTTGTAATTCTCATAAATTCAGCATTGATCTTTAAAAAACAAAATAGCACATGCACATTGTGTTACACTGCAACTGTGTGGTGTGTGAGATCTTATTTTAAAGATCAAGGGCCAATACTGCATTTGTTGTGTTCATTGATTCACTGAAGTTTATTCAAGTTTATTCATTCAAGATTAAAATAGATAAAAAACTTGTTCTATAGTTCTTTTTCTCTTGCGATCGTTTACAGATAATTTAACTGTTTGAACAGATACAGATAATGTTATCAGATTGAATTTGATGGGGAGTTTTCAAATTGATTGCTTTATCCAAAAAGGTTCACAACTTAGGCTCTGCTGTAAAGATTTTATTATAGAGACGTATTGAAAGGATTTTCTGTCTTTGGAGTCAAGCACAAATTCTATAGATTCAACAATATTAAAATGTTTTTTGTAGTAAGTCTTTCGTTTCCAGGCAGTGGAGAGAGGACCACGACCACCAAAAGAAGCTGTAATTGGATTTGATTTACAAAGTGTAGATGCTAGCTCTTGCAGAACAGCTTCATCTACTTGACAATTACCATCTTGTAAGTGCTGAGCTATGGTTTGATGTACAAGAGGGACAGAAGCAGTGCTTATTAAATAGTCAAACTCTTGCAATAGTTCATCAACAGCCAAACTAGAAACAAGATAAACATGTTCTAGCTTCAGTAAAAGAGAGGCAACTTTGAACTCAAGATTACATGACAAGTCACTTAAATCCTGAACATCAAAACTAGAATCACCAATGTCCTCTGTACTCAAATCATCTGAGGGCTCATTACCAACACAATCAATCTGGATGTGGTCAGTATGACATTCATCAGAAAGACCTGAGTTTGAACCTTGTTTCTCAAGTATTTCAGGTTTTAAGTCATTTACTGAACAATCCTTATGATTTCTGCTTCTATGAGTTCTAAACGAACCATAAATATTTGTTTTGTACGAACACCCCTTAAATACACAAACAAATGTTTCACTGTTTTTAAGATGTTGTGCTATATGTTGAAAATAGTCTTTTAAAGTCGAGCGTTGATTGCAGTTGCATAAGAGACATTTAAATGTGATCAGTTCAGTTTGTGAGTATGGCTGATGACATCTTGACAAGTGGCTCAAAAGTGCATTCCAAGTCTTACAGCTACACGGACAGTTCAAATAGATGCATGGGTAGGAATGGCGGCGTCCATAATGTCTGTGTTCAAGCTTATAATGTTTAAGAAGCTCCGATCTTCGTGACAGAGAAGTACCACAGTCTTTGCATTTCCACATTCATCGGAAGACTAGGAATGAAAAAAAAAAAGACCCACCTTACCCATTTGCCACTTATTACAATTTACAAAATGCACCTTGGTACACAAAGCAACACCTTTTAAAGTCAGTAGATATCAATTTCATTTTAGCAATTCATAGAGTATTTAACTTGTAACTTGTACTAGAGCTATCATTATTTGTCTCCATAATCCTTTTGAATTGATCACACCTTCCTGAAAATCTGCACATAATTCAAAAATTGGAATAGATTAATAAATTTAAACTGTATGACACAAAAAAATCATAGTAATTTTTTTGATAATTTTTTAAGGATATTTAAAACTGCATGAAATTACTTTATTTTTATTGTTGTCTGGCAAAATTAGCTTTCATAACATTGAGTGGGAAACTTACTTATACTTGCTTTGTTTTGAGATTATTCGTGTTTGCAATTCTTAAAATACAGTAATGAATTTTAAAAAAGTAAAAATACTAACATGAAGTGAACCTGCCTTTAAATTTGCATACTGTCATGCAATTTCCACTACATTACAAATTAATTGAAATTATTGTTACATATTACATTAGTAATTATACATCGGTGGTAAATTCAAAGATATTCTCTAAAGTGCTGCTTTTCTATTTTGGGTTTGTCTTTCCTTTTTAAACATACATGAAAATAATGTTCACAGTTGATTTTTGGACTTACCAAATTCAGAAATATGGCTGAATGTGTGATCTCCAGAAAACAACAGCAAACCTGTAAACCCAAAGGACAAGGTCTTTTTTTGTTGTTGGAACAGTTAGCACTATCCATAATTGTCACTACAGACTCTAATTCATTAATAAGTCCTTGGCCATACTGCTGGTATTGTACAACACTGTAGTATACTGACACATGAAAGAATGGAAATTAATTCTTCATCTCTAATCAGTACTGATTGTCTAGACCGGTGTTTCCCAATCCTGGTCCTCGAGTACCCCTGCCCTGCATGTTTTAGATGTCTCCCTGCTCCAACACCTGATTCAAATGAACAGCTCGTCATCACGCTCTGCAGAAGCCTGATAACGATCCATTCATTTGAATCAGGTGTGTTAGAAGAAGGAAACATCTAAAACATGCAGGACAAAGGGTCCCTAGGACCAGGCTGAGAAACACTGGTCTAGTACTAAATCCATTCTCATCATTTTTTATTACACTTAAAAGAATAAAAATAATATTCATACGAGTTCACAACATGTATATAACAATATGTTGTTTCAAGAGCAGAAAGACTAAAGTCACCATATAAACTAACATATCCCTTGAAACAAAACAGTAACTCTTTAAAAATAAAAAAAATAAGAAGTCTGCTGTAGTTGTCACCTACTATGAATCTCTCCCTCTGCTGTTACAGGAGGTGTGTTGGTCAGAGGGAAGGCTGCATTTTTTTGTGCCTTATCAGACATGGGAGACTTTTAGGGAAAACTGAGCAGGGTGTATTTGATCAGACATGATGCTCACACGTTTAATTGCTGTCGGGTTAACAAAAAGGGTGCATGTCTGAAATTGCTTTAAACTTAAAGGGTTAATTTACATGTGGTAAACTGTGGCTGTGTAAACATATCACCGTGGATGAGAGACACGACAGACGGGCGTCACCTCCTCTGTCAAATTACGTTTTGTTTGTCAAATAAAAGTTTTTAATAATATGTTCTTCTGTTTTTACTCCAAAGGTTTATGTTACTTACAGTAACGTGCATTCAGTCTTAGTCCAGGAGCTTCACTTTCTTCGCCTCACTTGCTCTTGAAGCGGCTGCCAGGTCCGTGTGTCCCTGTGTGTGTGGGGCGGAGGATGGCCCCTCCCGCGGGAAAAACTGGAAAAAAACCGGGCACAGCCCACAGACCCTCTCAGTTTATTCAGACACTGTGGAGAAACGAACCTTATCATACTACCATTATCGTTTCCATGCGTGACAATGAAGTAACATAAGCAGCCATACTATCTTCGCACTTGTCAAACAGCGCCAACACGAGAAATTAATTCAAATAACCTGGTTTAGCTAGTATTAGCTGGCGTTAGCTAGCATTAGCTTACGCGCGCGAAATAAAAAGACAGTCTGTAAAGTCGTCGTCCATCTGTCACTAACCATAAATGTGCATAGAAAACACATATTGCCCATAAAACAACACAATTGAATTCTTACCTTGTTGAAGAGAGTTTTCTGACGAGCTCCACTTTCGAAGCGAGGTAATGGCGGCCGAGTAAAAATTGACAAGAATCGACTTGATGTGACGTCATGTGGTCACGTGACATGAAAAACTCTGGTTTGAAGTGAAAATACTATTTCAGTAAAACTGGTTCTTTTAAGTCATGCTAGGGGATGTGTTTTTAGCTTTAAGACAAAGTGAAAAAACCTGGTGGAAACCGGAAATCATGATTTTCCATTAGACCAACGTAAAAATACACTTTAAGTAAATGACACAGTCGTTTCACTTTTTTCAGTGTTGATAAAGAAAGATATTTTTGAGTTTTTGGTTAATGAAAACCAGGATAAGAGTGATTATGTCAATAAGACTTCCTGCCAGTTTGATCTGTTGTGTGTAAATTAGCGTGTTCAAGCTGCGGTGCAGGGCCAAAATAGACTGGACTGGTCACTTCTAAACCACTTCACGGTGGTTCTGGTGCAACTACCCATGGACTTGAATGGACCCGATTCACAGCTGCTGGTGCAGCGCTGCCATTCTTCATTTTTCTAACAGCACACCAGGCCGTATTACCTTTAAAATAAGAAAGACTTTTCTCTGTTGCATATTGATCCATAGTTCAGTAGCTAAGTGGCTAAAGTGATGATAGCCAGCTATTACCTGCTGTCAATCAAAGAACACGCCCCTCAGCTTTATACCATTATATCTAATGCAGTGCATAAAAATTCTCCCCTTACAGATCTCAGTGTTTTGTACCAGACTGTAAATGTATTTATTTTAACATGACCAGATTGACTCACTTCTGCAGCCAGCTCCTAGAGGTCGGTAGAGGAACTGCTATTTCCTGCAGGGTTTTCTCCAACCATGTTCTAACCTCAGAGGAGAGGTTTTTTCTTTTTGTGGGGACATTGTGGATGTGCAGCTGGAGACGGACTGGCAAGGGGATCACCATATTGTGTAATAATGGCATATTTAATGATATTCTGAACTCAGAATTCTACAGTTTCATTTTTTGGATCCAGACTGTACCTTCTTGTTTGTTTTCCGTTCCTCTGATGTGACATACTTGGATGACTCTTGTCTTGCAGCCACTTCATGTTCATAAATATATTTATCCTCCTTCGAGGCCAGAGTCGGACTGGACGGACCTGCGTCAGAAAGTTCATCAACAAAGATGGTAAATGTTTCAGTTCAGCTCACAGAATCTGGGAGAATTCAGCCCAAACGAACAGAACCTTCAAACCCACAGCAGAAACAGAACATTTTGAGGCTGCCGTGAGCCATCATATTGGTTTGTATGTTGGAATATAAATGTGTCCATGTACTTAAAAGACTGAACTTTACAGATAGAAAAAAAAAAACATCTAATCACTCACCAAAATTCCTGTATCTCAACAAACAGGATTCTGCTGTTGAATCTTCTTCTTTTTCCTGCTGAGAATCGTAAGGTTTTTTTTTTTTTATAATGACGATGGCATTCAGAACATTTCACATTTCACAGGTCAGCCAGCGGGCTGGTGAGCAGAGTCCAATCACAACCAGTCAACTGGTCCAGGAGTTCATTCTCCACCCAGGTTCAGGACGATAAACACCCTCTGGCCATTTGACCGTTTTTTTTCATTTCCTTTGCCCTCTCAGGATGAGGTTAACGTCCAGACAGTTTAGTGTCCTTCTGCAAACAAAGCCGCTGATCCACATGTTTGACCAGAGGTTCATTGGTTCCATCCAGGCTGAAGACAGAGACGCCGCAACGGGGTCGGCATACTAGGCAACTGCCTAGGGCCCCGAGCTGGAAGGGGCCCCAGGACAGCGGTGACATTGGTTCTTTTGTCAATGACAAAATCACTGAACTGCTTTAGACGCTGCAACGACGACACGTTGGAAACCCCCCACATAGGGCCCCCACTAGCTGTCACTGCCTCGTGTGTTAAGGGACCCCCAAGACACGGCTAATATCGATCCATATCAATGACACAACCTGAAACCTCCATAGACACTGCAGCGAGATACTTGGAACCCCCCTAATAGGGCCCCAACTGCCCGTGGCCGGCTTTCTTCAGTACTTCGAACTCAAAATGAAGCAAGTGTATCCGTCAGGATACGCAAAAAGAAAAAAAAAAGCCAAGATGAAGGAAAAAGAGAACGAGAAAGTGCTAAATTCAAACGTGTATAATCTGACATTATTTAAAAAAAAAGTTGTGATGCCACTTTGTCCCAGTCTAGTCTCATGAAGCACAACTGCACATGACATGTTTAGCTTAGCTTATTTAAACAGTAATTACCAGTAAGATAACCAGTAACTAATTTGTATTTGGAAGAAGTCGATATCATATGTCTTCTTGAATTTTCTGCATGTCATGTGATATTTTTTTTTCTTGATTGCGTTTTTGTTTAACTTTGCACGTTTCAGTTGTGTTTGTTGTTATATTGTATTTTAAGTTTTCTTACATCACTGTGCACCTCTGTTATTTAAAATAAAAGATTTCTGGATTGAATGATCTTCTTGGTGTTTTGGGACCAGTAGGGGCCCCCATGCTCACTCTTGCCCAGGGCCCCCAAGGTGACTAGAAACGCCCCTGGCTGAAGAGATCAGAGTTTGGTCACGGCGAGCCCGTTACTGCAAATGAGTCCAAAGATATTAACTTTAGAAATATCTGGGCTGCTTTTAGCAGAAGCACAACAGCTGTTTTGTTTCTCTTTTAAACTATAGTATCCAGACTTTTATGACTTTGGGACTAACATACACTTTACAAAAACATGTGATACAAAACATGAGTGTCACATGACCAAGGCCACATGAAGCTTCAGAGTCTTCCAACCCTGTTTGATGGACAGCATTTTCAGAAAAAAAAGAAAAGAGGAAAATCCTTCCACGTTTCCAACTCAAGGGGCTGAATTCAGCTTCAGTTCCTCTTTTGGCCACTAGGGGCTGGTTCCAACAGTTAGTCCATCTCCACTGAGCTCTTTGTTAAAATATCCAACTGTACAGCAGACATAAACATTTACAACCTGGTACAAATAACAAGACATGCCACCATTCACTCAACTCACGATACAATTAGAATCACAATTCGGATCATGTACAACACAAAATTAATTTACAGGGAAATGATGATATTGTTATTTCTCTTACACAAATCCAGCCTTTTCCTTTTTTTTTTGAGGGACCAGGTCACTGGTCTCCCCCCCAAAGAATCCAGATCAGAGTCTCTCCCCAACTGAATCCAGACCAGAGTTCCCAGGTTTTTCTTTCCATCTCCCCGCTCTCCTCCTCAGAACCCACCTGGTCTGACTGGCTACACGTGGGGGCTCGACTCTCGGAGGGCTGTGGTGGGAGGGGGGGTCCCGGTGGCAGTGTTGTTACTGAGGGTGGGTTGATGTGGCGGGGGTGTTGCCGCAGGCACACCTGGGTCCCCTGTGGTGCTTGAACATCTGACCCGCCAAGACATGCTCCAACTGAACCCCCATGAGATGTGCTGACCCCCAGGGCTGGGGGGGGTCTGGGTGGTGCCGCTGGTTCCTATTGGGCCTTAACAGAAATCCAGTGCACTGGTGGAGGTCTGCTGCATGACAGCTGCAGCTGTGGTCCAGTTGTTCCATCCTCTGAGATGTTATTGGTATTTATGTCATTATTTTGTTATTTTTGTTACTGGTATTTAACCAGCGTGTGAAACAGGAAGTCCAGATGTCTTTGTTCTGCCAGCAGAGCCGTGCTGGTTTCAGTCGACTCTGTCTGCTTGTTGAAGCTGAACCGGATCGTGGATCTGCTGTGGATGATCTTTACTACTATTACTACTATTACTTTTTTGAGGACTATTTAAATCATCCTGCGTAAGTATCTCAGATATTTTCATCATCAAAAAATTGTTTCCATGTTCTTTTGAACAAATAGACATTTATTACATTACATTACATCAACATCATTTATTATTACTATCTACAGTCTACAAAGTGTTTTCATCATCATAGAATGAAAAAAGGAGACCTACAAACATCAGGATGATGATCTTTATGTAAAAACCTCAGTTCTCCTTTACTCAGAATTAAAAGATTAGTTTAAAAACATCAAAGAGATGCTGAGATTTGACCACATTTCACTTCCTGTTTGGCTGGTTTCTGCTGGTTTTGGTTCACTCTCAACATCTGCTCCCCAGAAGGATGTTCTGAACCTCCAGCTGTACACTCTAATCACACAGTTGCTCCGGAAAGTGTCTGGAACAATTAAAATGAAGCTTGAAAATGACACGTCTGTTGTTGGACTGATTGGCGCCAACAACGAGTCTCCGTGCAGGTGGGAGGTGGAAGAAGTTGTGGACTGTTGCAGGTTAAACAATCTCTATCCTCCAGACTGTTACCTGCTGATCAAACAACATGTCACATTTCCAGCTCTGCTCCGAAGCCACAAACAAACACAGTTTTACTGTGAAAACCAACATGTGATGCAGGTTTTAGTGGGTACATATGTACCTACGAGAGCTGAAAAGAAGGAAATAACAGCCAGATGTTCCTTGTTTCCACATGTGAAATGTTGAAGTGGTGTTTTACGGTGGTCTGCTGAGTTGTGGTTGGTCTGATGTTCACAGCTGCCTTGCAGGAGGAGGAGACTGTGAGTCTGAGCTGCTTTTCTGTTCAGCACAGTTGTTCAGAGTGGTTGTCTGAGCCAGTGGAGCTCCAACCAGTCTGGACGCAGGTTTCTGACTCAGTTACTGTCTGTCACACAGAAGTGAAGTGCAGACCTTCTACAGGCACTGTTGGGCTTCATTTTTGTTCAATAAGCAATACATATGTTGTTGAAGCAGAGAAAGGCTATAGTTGAAAACATTATTTCAATATCGTTATCTTGAGTTAATTTTTCATTATCTTGAGATAACTAATCTCGTCCTGTAGGTATAACTTGTTGATTTTGTTATTATCTCAGAGCAACAGGATTATTTTTTTTTTTGAAATCATAATCTTTGAAAAAGAAAGGCTCCATCTTCAGAGAGACCAGTAAAACCATGCTAGAAAATACACCAGCTCCAGGAACCTCCATCACTGATCAACATCAGATTTTACCAGTCCAGGCCTAACAGGCAGAAATTGTGACGTGTCTGTCTGTCAGAGATAACGTTCAGATCAGCTTCTCCATTTAAGGAGAAGACCGGTCAGCTTCAGCTTCACAGGCCTCTGTCCTTCACTGATCCTGCTGATGTTGTTAACTTCATCAGTAACCGGATAAGAAGACCGGGCCCCCTTCATGGTTACAGAATGATGCACAAAAAGTGCAGATTAGAAGGACTCCAGACCTTGGAAGTCTTATCTTGACCCAGATGGCTACAGCAACAAGGAGATAGAAGACTTCAAAGAAGAACTTACAGTCTTCCTGGACCAAGTATATGTGGCACATGGACCCTTTCTGGAATTGGGATAAATGGATGCATAGATGGATTTTTACGTCATATAATCTGGATATAAGCAGACACTTCTAATAGTGACCTGAAAGTGATCACATCCTACTTTACCAGCACGGTGACTGAACTAGTGGGGTGTCCAAAGACAGTCAGGTCTGATACTGGAACTGAAAACATCCTCGTTACTAGACTGCAACACTTCCTCTGTGAGGATGACTCTGGAGCTGTCCACGGTCCTGATCTATCCAGCTTAACAATGACTCTGGAGCTGTCCATGGTTCTGATCCATCAAAGTTTAACAATAACTCTGGAGCTGTCCACGGTCCTGATCTATCCAGCTTAACAATAACTCTGGAGCTGTCCACGGTCCTGATCTACTTCAAGGTTCTAGTACAGTGAACCAAAGCTCTAAAGCTGGTGGGGATCTGCAGAAGACAGAACGTAAATGACTGGATAGATGTTTTCCAGGATTTTCAAGCATCAGGAAAGTTTAGTTGGGATTTTAAAGACAAGGGTAATTCGGGTAAGTTCTCATTTTCAAAGATTGTTTTTCTGTTAGAGCAATATCTCAGGATAAAAGCTCAGCTTGTTTTAAAGGTATACTGTATGTGATTGACACAGCATGTAGTCTAATAGATGATTTCTAACTAAAATATTACTATATTTCTGTAACGATATTCATAAGAGAACAGATAAAAGGCACCATTTATAGTAATGTCGACTGTATGCGTCTTTCAGCACCACTGAGGTGTAGACAGTTACCAGGAGGAGAGAGAATGAGTTAAAAAAAATTAATATAAAGAACAGTTTATCTCTGCTCATATATGTAATGGTGCAGTGAAAAAGTTTCATGCTGTTGTTCTATCAAAGGTTCTATTATCAATACTGAGACCCCCCCCCCCACCCCATGATGTTGTTCATGTTTGAAAAGTGCTTTGAAAACAAATAATTTTAGTTTGTAACTTTATCAGTGTGAGCAATGATCAGCTGTTGTTTTGACTGTGAGATTATTTAATTTGGATTTCTGCGAATTATATAATCAATACATTTATGTAACATAAATAACATGTATTTCATCATTTAAAACATTATAGATGACAGCTCATAATTTTTTGACAGAACTCCATGCGTTTACACGGCAGCTCTGTCTCTGTCTCTGATCTTTACTGTTACTGTCTCTAGTGTCTTTGTCATCAGTCCAATGACTCAACAGTCAGTGGTTTAACAGTGTGTGAGTTCCTCTGATGGATGTTGTGGGGAGATTTGTGTTGTCTTTGCTCTGCAGATTTTGAGTTTTGCTGTTTCCTGTCACTGTGGCCCTCACAGCACAGATTTAACGTAACTACTGTGGATAAACCTTAGTCAAAGTTTCTTTGCAATTCCAATTAAACTCTGTTAAATGTTCAAGAATAAATTGCTTTCTATAAACTAATTTTCCAAAGTTAAATTCAGATCAATGAAAATGTTAATTCCTCTCGATTTAAATGTAGTTATTTCTATTTTAAAACATTGTTTGCCACATTAAGGAGTTCTACTTTTAACAACTTCAATACTCAAAATCACAAAATTCTTTTTAACACCTTTAATATTGTGAAATATCTGTTACAGAGCAACTGAGAAACAGGGAAACAGATAGAAAATAAAAATACAAAATACAAACATTTACTTGTTTGTTTTTACATAAACAAGAGCATTAAAAGATAAAACACAAGCATTTTATAACAAAATGCATCTCCACTTAGTTCACCCATAATGCACTGCGG
>JAGFBZ010001805.1:0-42218 GCA_018398805.1 Hirundichthys speculiger | reverse complement strand
AGTATCAGTGACATGATTCATCTGCAACTGCTTGGAAGACATCTTCAGCTGAGATTGTAACGCAGCAGAGTGAATGGAGTCATAGTGGCTGTTAATGATGATTAAAGACAAAACAACAGGCAAGTTTACCCCGATGGTTGTAATGCTTAATAAAGGGTCAGCTGTTATTTGTTTCCTGTATCATAACACCCTAGCTCCCTCTCTCTGAAACACAGGGAGGGGACACAGCCCCCTCCCCAACCCACTCCCATGGGGCGGGATCCAGGTACTGACAACGGTCAGGATTTGAACCAGCTTGGACCACCCTTTCATTGGTGCCTTACTTCAGTGCACAATCCCACCACACCACCAAGTCCCCTTCACACAGAGCTGGTCTCTGGTAGCACATTTAACATTGAATTTCTGCTGCTGGACTTGAAAAGTACATTCAGTCATAAGTTTATATCTGATTCTGGTCCAGTGTTCTCACAACCATATTGACTGTTGGGTCTCTGAGATCTTTTCAACCATCATTTACAGTTTTAAACTTTAGTATCTTGCCATAGCATCCTCATATCTCCTCTAATTGAACATCTCCATTAACCTGAGCGGGGTTTGAACCCCTGGTGCACCAGGGCCGGTGGTGCGGCATCGGGATGTGCCAGCAGGCCCGGGGCTCTGCGGCCACCTCTTGGTGGTGCACCAGGGCCGGTGGGTGCGGCATCGGGATGTGCCAGCAGGCCCGGGGCTCTGCGGCCACCTCTTGGTGGTGCACCAGGGCCGGTGGTGCGGCATCGGGATGTGCCAGCAGGCCCGGGGCTCTGCGGCCACCTCTTGGTGGTGCACCAGGGCCGGTGGTGCGGCATCGGGATGTGCCAGCGGGCCCGGGGCTCTGCGGCCACCTCTTGGTGGTGCACCAGGGCCGGTGGTGCGGCATCGGGATGTGCCAGCAGGCCCGGGGCTCTGCGGCCACCTCTTGGTGGTGCACCAGGGCCGGTGGTGCGGCATCGGGATGTGCCAGCGGGCCCGGGGCTCTGCGGCCACCTCTTGGTGGTGCACCAGGGCCGGTGGTGCGGCATCGGGATGTGCCAGCGGGCCCGGGGCTCTGCGGCCACCTCTTGGTGGTGCACCAGGGCCGGTGGGTGCGGCATCGGGATGTGCCAGCAGGCCCGGGGCTCTGCGGCCACCTCTTGGTGGTGCACCAGGGCCGGTGGTGCGGCATCGGGATGTGCCAGCAGGCCCGGGGCTCTGCGGCCACCTCTTGGTGGTGCACCAGGGCCGGTGGTGCGGCATCGGGATGTGCCAGCGGGCCCGGGGCTCTGCGGCCACCTCTTGGTGGTGCGGCATCGGGATGTGCCAGCGGGCCCGGGGCTCTGCGGCCACCTCTTGGTGGTGCACCAGGGCCGGTGGTGCGGCATCGGGATGTGCCAGCGGGCCCGGGGCTCTGCGGCCACCTCTTGGTGGTGCACCAGGGCCGGTGGTGCGGCATCGGGATGTGCCAGCGGGCCCGGGGCTCTGCGGCCACCTCTTGGTGGTGCACCAGGGCCGGTGGTGCGGCATCGGGATGTGCCAGCAGGCCCGGGGCTCTGCGGCCACCTCTTGGTGGTGCACCAGGGCCGGTGGTGCGGCATCGGGATGTGCCAGCAGGCCCGGGGGCTCTGCGGCCACCTCTTGGTGGTGCACCAGGGCCGGTGGTGCGGCATCGGGATGTGCCAGCAGGCCCGGGGCTCTGCGGCCACCTCTTGGTGGTGCACCAGGGCCGGTGGTGCGGCATCGGGATGTGCCAGCAGGCCCGGGGCTCTGCGGCCACCTCTTGGTGGTGCACCAGGGCCGGTGGTGCGGGCATCGGGATGTGCCAGCGGGCCCGGGGCTCTGCGGCCACCTCTTGGTGGTGCACCAGGGCCGGTGGGTGCGGCATCGGGATGTGCCAGCAGGCCCGGGGCTCTGCGGCCACCTCTTGGTGGTGCACCAGGGCCGGTGGTGCGGCATCGGGATGTGCCAGCGGGCCCGGGGCTCTGCGGCCACCTCTTGGTGGTGCACCAGGGCCGGTGGTGCGGCATCGGGATGTGCCAGCAGGCCCGGGGCTCTGCGGCCACCTCTTGGTGGTGCACCAGGGCCGGTGGTGCGGCATCGGGATGTGCCAGCGGGCCCGGGGCTCTGCGGCCACCTCTTGGTGGTGCACCAGGGCCGGTGGTGCGGCATCGGGATGTGCCAGCGGGCCCGGGGCTCTGCGGCCACCTCTTGGTGGTGCACCAGGGCCGGTGGTGCGGCATCGGGATGTGCCAGCGGGCCCGGGGCTCTGCGGCCACCTCTTGGTGGTGCACCAGGGCCGGTGGTGCGGCATCGGGATGTGCCAGCGGGCCCGGGGCTCTGCGGCCACCTCTTGGTGGTGCACCCAGGGCCGGTGGTGCGGCATCGGGATGTGCCAGCGGGCCCGGGGCTCTGCGGCCACCTCTTGGTGGTGCACCCGGGCCGGTGGTGCGGCATCGGGATGTGCCAGCGGGCCCGGGGCTCTGCGGCCACCTCTTGGTGGTGCACCAGGGCCGGTGGTGCGGCATCGGGATGTGCCAGCGGGCCCGGGGCTCTGCGGCCACCTCTTGGTGGTGCACCCGGGCCGGTGGTGCGGCATCGGGATGTGCCAGCGGGCCCGGGGCTCTGCGGCCACCTCTTGGTGGTGCACCAGGGCCGGTGGTGCGGCATCGGGATGTGCCAGCGGGCCCGGGGCTCTGCAGCCACCTCTTGGTGGTGCACCCGGGCCGGTGGTGCGGCATCGGGATGTGCCAGCAGGCCCGGGGCTCTGCGGCCACCTCTTGTGGTGCACCCGGGCCGGTGGTGCGGCATCGGGATGTGCCAGCGGGCCCGGGGCTCTGCGGCCACCTCTTGGTGGTGCACCCGGGCCGGTGGTGCGGCATCGGGATGTGCCAGCGGGCCCGGGGCTCTGCGGCCACCTCTTGGTGGTGCACCCGGGCCGGTGGTGCGGCATCGGGATGTGCCAGCAGGCCCGGGGCTCTGCGGCCACCTCTTGGTGGTGCACCCGGGCCGGTGGTGCGGCATCGGGATGTGCCAGTCCAATGTAAAGCAGTTCCATATTGGATGACTGATGTCCCTCCACTGGCTGGTTTCTCTGTCTTTAGCAGAGACAGGAGCTGCAAATAATCTCTGAATCATGGCCAAACATGAAATGAAATGAATGACTTTACAACACACCGGGGAAACTGAAACGTGGGTATTTTGCATGCATACCTGAGTGGCGAAGCTCATAATAATAATATAAATATTTTAATGCTTCCATGAGATTAGTATACTTCTCACATGCATGAACAATGAGGAGAACCAAACACAAACTGCCACCATCCTGGAAAAGATTGCTCCCACCAGGACCAGTGTGTTTCATCGTTTTAAAAAAGATGGAACAATCACTCAGAACCACTTATATCCATCCATCTAACAAGTGCAGCTAAATCATCCCACCATAACTGAAGGGTTTGGGTTTCTCCTTTCATTTGGGCTTGCTGAATAAACTAAATGGAGCATAAAAGCAGCACAACAGCACAAAAAGAGCTCTCATGGTATTTAAGCCTTTGCCATCATCGTCTTGATCCAGTTGAGTTGTTTTGCAGTGAGAAAGGAGTACACGCCGGGCTTTTTTTCAATCCACACTTCACTCCAAAAGATGTGACTCCAGTCAGAACCCCGTTGCACAGCAGTGGTCCTCCTGAATCCCCCTGAATGGTTCCAGAGAGAACAAGCACATGCACGTCATTGACAGGCAGTCACATCAGCTGACATGGAGGCAAAAAAGAGCTGCCAGGCTGTCTTACCTGACAGGTATCTGCACTGTTTTTACCGTCGGTCCCAGCACAGATCATACTGGTGGTAATAACGGGCTTGAGGTTATAATAAGCTGGCGAGTTGCACTTCACTCTGTCCACCACAGTCACATTGACAGACATCAGGACATCTGACATTTTATTGGATTTGAAGTCAGTCCTCCCCCATCCGGCCACCAGACACCTGGAGCCAGCTGTTGGCTCTGGGACTGCTTTACCCAGCTTCAGGCTCCTCACCGCCATGGTTTGCTTCGCTGGCTTGCTGAGCTGCAATGTAAAAAGAAAAGAAAAATTCTCTAAATTGTTTATATGGAATTGCTAAAATTAATAGAAAAACAAGTGAATACTGAAGAATTTATTGTCCAATTGTAAATTTAAATGTGCTAGCACTGTGGCAATTTTATAATTGAAATACAGCATCAACTGATCAGCAAAATAAACAATTTAAGTTAAGTTTAAGTTAAAATTAAGTGAGACTTGTAAGAGGACTTAACGAAGACCGAATATAATAAACTCTTGAGAGAAGTGGGCCGCTGTGTGCCTTGAAAGAGGGCGACTTAAAAGCCAGCAACAACAAGAAATACCAAAGTAAAAAATTTGCAAACTGCTTCTAATAGTTTGGAGATCCAGAAAGATTGGTTTCTCCAGAATGAGAATAAAAAGTAGGTCTTGTATGTTAATAGATCTGGAGGATACTAAAGGTGATCAGATAAGAGAAGCAACCGTACGACTCTTAATTAGAAGTTATTTGATGTGAATCATTTTCACCTAAAATAACGTGACATCATCGTTATCCTGCCAAAATGATCCTCAGTCATCATGTACATGTTTCCATTTCAGATTCCAACATATTTCTTTAAACCCTTGAAGATACTATTCAACTCAGTTCCACCTTACCTTCAGCAGCATGAGGTCGTTCACCCTGCTGGTATTATCATAGCAGGGATGAGGAAATGCTTTCTTCACCTTGAGGACCTGCCTGGTATCTTTTTCCTTGTTCTTTATGGAGTGAACCCAGATACACATCCTTGAGGCTGCAAGAGCAAAAGACAATGCAAGGTTTCTATACAGCATTTTGATCATGTGGATGATGCAGAAGTGTGATACATTTGGCATTTTAGTCGAAAAACTTTTTTTAAATGACTCAACCTCTAAAAGTAATAACTTTTTTTTTTCTTAAAAGACAACGGCAGAAATTTCAAGTTTTCAAGTTAAAACAATCACAGTTCTGTTATTAAATTATTAGACTTTTATTAGGGACCAAAACAACTTAAACTGAAGCAGTTTTGAATCAGACCAATATATGCAAAGGAGCAAACAGCAATTAATGTTCGCATACGTCAAAATAAACTGCTATTTTAAGCCTTTGACAAGAATCAAATATGTGTTTCCACTGAAGTGATAGTGTGGATCAGGTCTCTGCAGACAATACAAAGTAATTTTAACTTTAAGTTTACAAAAATTGTATAAAAAGAGACTACCGATGCTGTACAAACTACAGCTAGAAAGCATAAAAGAATGTAAAAACAACAAAAAAGAGAGAATTGAAGAAGAAATGGTTTCTGTGAACATAAGAAGAAAACTTTGTTGGATGGAAAAGATCTAAAACAAAGGATCATTAGTTCAGAAATACATGCTTTAGGTTCCTACCTGCCACAGTGGGCAGCAGTCAGGACCCACTTTGGATCGATTAATATCCTCCCGCAGGCTGGTTTTCCTTTATCCAGCAGAGCCATGAAAGGCAACGATTGTGGCTGGACCTCTGTCCCATCAATAATTTCAGAGCCATGGCCTAACACACACACACACATACACACAAGTTACAGATAATTCATTTAACAATAAGAGCAGAAAATATTCTTAACTGCTGCAAGAAATAAAGTATTACTCACTTGAACTTATAAGAAAGAGAAAGCCACATGAGATGAAGAGAACGAAGCCTTTCAGGCAAAACATCTCTAGTCTGTGACTTCTGCGGACTGACGCCCCTCTTGATCACCCTGGGCTTTATGTGTAAGACTCAAAGGATGTGGTCTCACTGTGGAAATGCATGAGTTAGCAGAGTGGACTCAAGCGCAGCATGAGAAATGACGCATGCTTTCATTCTGAAGCTGTAACATTTACCAGTATTGATCACAATTGCCTTATTAGGAAGCTGTGTGGTGGAGGTTTCTTCTTTCTTTTTTTTTTGTTTGTTTGTTTTCCTTGAGTTGACACTGCTCTCATCAGATGGTGGGAACAGCTAGAAGAAGAGGATTCTGGAAACACTCACATTCAATGATTAGTTATTTTTATACTCTCATGACATGAAAAAAATGAGCTGGTGACACGTTGGCTTCTGAGATCAGTGATCAAGGAATAGATGGTATGAAAGACATAAAAGATAAGATCCATTTCTGGTTGCCTGACAGCAACCATCTTGTTGAAAGCTACACCACATCCTGTTGGTGATTTTCCATCAGCTTTAATTAAAGTTGCACTGTGGAGTATTTTTCATGTTAAAACATCACTTCCAGTTTTCATTCAAGGAATTGTACTTGAATTCTTGCAGTCTCCGGTCCCAAACCAGCAGAAGCAGTGATGGAGACAACCGGTCGTGTTTAGTTGAAAGGAGAAGCCAACTGAAGGAGAATGGGGGTCCCTTTCAGAAAGCAGGCTCTGCAGAAACTCTGAGTATGTTGAACCTAAACTCAGGGAAGTTCTGACTTTTCCGTTTCACTAAGTGAGGTAGCTTAACCCCGAGCAAGACGGTCCAGTTGAGCTGGTTTCAGAAACCGAGGTAACTCAGATTCAGAGTCTGTTCCCGCGGTAACTGACTCTGGACTAAACCTGGCTGGGAGCAGTTTTACTTAAACACCCAGAGTTTCTTTCTGTCCCCTTCATGAAGCTGAAACCAGACCATCAATCATATAACATGCATCCTGGAGACATTTGAACAATGACATGTCACATTTGCAATGGGGAAAGTATATTGAAGATCTAAATAGTTTACTGTGCTCAAAACTAGCTGTCGCTAGTTATGATACCCGATTTATTCATTTTTAAAGAAATGCTGTTCCTCGGCTGTTTTTCTGCAGACTAACATCACCTATATAGGCCTACATCATCTTATTCTTACGTACATCACAAACCTCCTCCATCGTATGCCCATACTTCTCATAAAATACGTTGGGTCATTTTACTTCATTTGCAATTATTTATTTGCAAATGTCACTTTCTTCTTGATAACAACAGGGATGCTGAACATGGACTAGGCCCTATTAGAAAGATAAAGGCAGAGCTGTAAGAAAAGCAGCCTTGCTTACTTTTTTTAATGCACACATATGTACGGTCAAGTTTTATTCTTTTGTCTTTCTCATGAGTCACAAATGTGAGAGTCATCAAAGAAGGATTTGGGGTAACCGACACGATTAAACTTGATAACTTTTTATTAGTATCCTGATTCCACTTCTGATCTTTCTTTCTGAAACAGACACTGGGTGGCAGGAGTCGTCAACAAAATCCTTTATAACAAAACAAATTATGCTACCGGGTCAGGAAAATCAGAGGAGGTCAAAACTAACAGACAAAATCCAAAAGGAGACTGACTGGTAACAAATCCATAGACACAGAAACAGAAACAGACTGGCCAAGAAGAGGGGAAAGACAAGACAAAGGTGCTGGTGAGACGCAGGTGAGAACAATCAGGGGAAAAGGGTCCAAAGGAAGTCAAAACAAGACTAGAAACAGACTATCTAATAAAACAGGAAGATAAAGAGAAATGATGTATATACTATATATATATATATATATATATATAGTTGTACTAAGTTCATTTTGTCTTCACTTCTCTATCAGTTAACTGTTCTTTTATCACAGACAATAAGTTTTAGGTTGTTTTACCTGACATGTTTCGGCATGTACAACAACACCGGTGACACTCTGATGAAGGCGGAAGTACATGCCGAAACATGTCAGGTAAAACAACCTAAAACTTATTGTCTATATATATATATATATATATATATATATATGTACAGTCATGGAAAAAATGATTAGACCACCATTTTTTCTTCACTTTCTTGTTCTTTTTAATACCTGGTACCACTAAACGTCATCATGTGACTAAAACAGACAGAAAAGAAAACACTGAATGCATAAAAGCAGTGTTTTTGGCAGTACAACGCCATAGCTATTGATGTAAAAACTTAACCCCTTACCATTCCTGTATAATTTGCATAAAACGCCTATCCAAGACATACCCAAAGTAAATTGAAAGCTGTTCTTGAACCGTTTGTAGCACATGGAACAGGTTAAGCAAGAATAAAATTGCTTTGTGAATATCTTTGCTGTAATTACCATAAAGCACTCAACAGGTTTGCATCCCCCCGTTATAATTTTCAAATACACAGAAAGAAATCTTTGCCTATATATATATATATATATATATATATATATATATATATATATATATATCTATATACAAAAATCCCCAACCAACCACCTGCTAAATCTCTCACACCATATATACACATAATTTCTAGCCATCAATCATGAGTGCACTACTCAAATAGTCCAGCCAAACAATCAAAAGACGTGCACTCTCTACGAAAAAGAGAAAAAAAGGAAAAAGACTTGTTAGGATTTTATAATTAACTCATAATAGTTAAAACTAAAACTTTATGACAGGAAGGGATGCTGTCTCCTTTTATGACAGTGAGTTCCTCAGCTTAGGTTTATGACTTAATTACTGTAAGATCCTCCCCGACCCCCACCAACAGTTTGCGACCAAGAGTCCGTGACAGCATAGATAAACATTTGAGGGGACATCTCACAACCACATGTGTCTGGACCTGCGATTGGCCATCTGGATTGTTGAAGACAAAGAGCCATAAAACCCAGGAGAACAGGATCCGCCTTCTCTGGATCCTTAAAAGATGGACAGAATCTGACTTCAGGTGTGCATTTCCTGGCATCTCCCCATGGTGTTAGGAAGTGTACGATCGGCCGATTAAAATATTCTGCATGGCATAATAATTCTTTGTATCATGATTGTATTAAACTCTTTGATTGACCTTTGTTTCTAGTCTCGTAAATAGGCACCAGATAAAAGAACACGGAGAGATACTTTCAAATGGTGACCCCGACGTGATTCTGGCTATCTTTAAAGTCTCAGATTGTGAGATTTTAGGAGCGCTGGAATGTCCGATCAGACATTCGATGCTGGCCAGCAAACGGTGAGCAGAAAACCACTTTTGATTGAATAGAAACTCTGCAAATTTATTATTGAAGTATAATTGGTTCTCTGAAAGGATCTTCCTCACGTTCATAAATTTATGAATGATTTATGTAACAAATATTGTTTAATAAATTTTGTACTACATTTGTGTAATTTTTGTCTGTTGTATTAAAGACCAGTAAAAAGGCTGGGTGACCCTCAATGATTAAGCGCATGGGAATCTTCTGTGTAGAAGCTTCTTAATCAGGTCTTTTATCTGGGATATTATTCACAGCCGGATATATTGCGTGTATAATTTTGCTGTATATATTTTATGTTTGTCCGTGTGTGTCGTAACTTGATAAAATGAATAAGAAGTGGTCAGAAAGTGAACCCGGTTCTTTGGGATTGGTACTTTATATGGCTTTGTTTAGATGGTTGAATAAGGTTCTGAGGTTGGAACATGGGAAAGCTGAGGAGAGGTTCATTTGCTGGGTTAGAGAAATGCAGAAATGCGGTTACTTTCCTTGCGCACAATCAGTAGCAGTGGGAGGGGCAGTTGATCCTGAAAAGTTTCCATCAATTATACGACAAGCTACGGAGAGTCTGAAAGCAGCTGATTTGCAGAATGATTAAGCACATGTCTTTCAGAAGATGAAAACTATTAAGGCCTTACGTTAGGCAGAGAGATTTTATTCGGATTGTCACTGTTTTTTGGACGAAATACGGTTGACAAATATACAACAGATGGAGGGTGCCCCCATTAATCAAATGCTTCTGACACAGACTTATTTCGGTAGTACAATGCCAGTTTCCTTTCAGAGTACTGCACAGAGCGGAGCTTGCGTTTCGCCACCTCCTTCTGCTGAAGTTAGAACATTAGTGGATCCCTTAACAAAAGAATCATATCAAATGCTTCAGTCTGCAGCAGTTTATTCGCCACACAAATCAAAGGAAGATGATGAAAATGTATACGTGGTGAAAGGAGATGTGGTGGGACATGTTTCTTGACCCCCCTGTCCCTCTGATGAAGCATTTTTGATTAGACGTGGTGTCCCAGATCGGGGACGTAAGAAAAATCAAAAGACTAATTCTCTACATCTTCAGAATTCATGTTTTCGTTGCGGACAGCAGGGACATTGGGCCAGAGACTGCAATTTCCGGGTTTTGCTGAATCTGATCGTGATGATCTAATGCACTATAATTATCAACAATATCCTCCCCCTTCTTCTCAGCTCACCCAACAATCTTCGATCTGTTAGCAGCCTCCAGGTCAACGGCAGATGCTGCAGAAGAACTGACAACAGGTGACTCATAGTGAATCCAGAATCATTTTTTCACCTTAATTGGGTTTTATATCTGATGTTGGTGTTTGGTGAATTTTTTATCGTGACATCTGGTCGGACGGTAAATCTGGGTTTTTGATCAGTATTTTGTTGTTAAGGTGGTGAAAAAGGTTTATTAGCTAAATTGTGGAAATCAAAGGACAGACGGCAGAGAAGTGATCCTTTGTCCTGCGGCAGTTAAGGGGGGTTAAGGAGGTGGAAAATGTTTACTCAATTGCAGGAAGGTGATTATAGGTGATTAAATTAAAAATGATGGAGTACGTATCTCATGAACATAATAACAACTAAGGCTTTGAAGAATTTTACAAATACATAGCATTACTGGAAAAAGAAAAAAACTTTTTCTCACTCTGCTCGACCCCTCCTTTTCTTCGGGCTTCCTCCCTCAGCCCCCTCCCTTTCTTTTCTCTCATGTGTTATTCCTCATTCTTACTCTGAGCTTTTAAAGACCATGGTCCTTTTTTATTTTTTTATTTTATTTTTGGTGGCATTTTGCTTGTGTGCGTGTGTGTTGGCCTACAAAGACAAAAATGACAATACTTGATATGACCCACGTTATATTCTGGTTGCTGACAGGGACTGACTGAAACTGATATGAGGTCCGAGACTGACTGACTATGGGCCTCTTTACCTGACGGAAGGACATAAATATGACTATACCCAATCACTTCTTTTACGTCTGTGGAGCCTGATGGTTCTTCAGACCAGGAATTAAAGATGGGGTATTATTGATTTGCTTTACCTTGATAATATAATAATATTATAGTATATAACATGATATAATGATAAAGTATACCAGAAGGTTGGTGTATTAAGATGAATATGTGGAAGAATTTCATTGGATGAGTGTTTTGATACAAGGTTTGATGTTATTGATGCTGTCGTCAGAACTAACATTTTTCCCTATGGTTGTGATGAAGTTTTTACTCTGTTTGACATGTCTTTGCATGTTAATTCTGTGTTTCTTTCATCTGTGGGATTAGATGTGATGGGTTTATTGTTATGCAGAGTCTCTCACTCATATTGATTTTATAGGAATATATAATGGGTCTCTGATTAATAAATTGGCTGGTCAGGAGGCCTCACTCTATTTTATCTATACATTTTTATTCGATACGGTGAATATAAAGGTGGATCGTATTGATTATTATAAATGATACATAAATAATATGATGAGGGCAGTTATAGTTATTTCTGTGAACAACTGTTAGCAGTTGTTTTCTGGGTTGCCTAAATATTGGTTGAAACTTTTTGTGGAGTTTAGATAAGTTAGTGATTTTTGTTTCTGGAACTCATTTCCTGTGAATGATGGAGTCTATTCTCAGATTTATTGTGTTTTTTAGAATTTTTGTGTTTTATGCTGTGACCAGTAAAACATTACATGTCTTCTGTTTTAGTGCTTACGTTCAGTTTTACTTTTAGTGCCGTAAAAGTGATGGAGAGATTTACGACTTAGAGTGGCTGTTATTTGGGGGATGTCTAACGTTTGCGGACCAGTTCCTGCTTCCTTTTTATGGCTGTATTTGGTTTCTGTGAATTCTGGATTTTTTTGGTGACCCCTTAACACGTTTCCTCTTAAGACGATATCTTCAATTCAGGTGACCAAGAACAAATTTGTTCTCAAGACTTCTTCTCTGCTGCTGCTCTCCAAATGGCATTTAAAGCAAGGTGGGCTCTCGCTGATGGACACAAAGACTTGTTCAAATAACTTTTATGGCTGGCACACTCTGATATCAAGACACTGCTGTTTGAGGAAAATGACACTAAAGGGGGAGCTGTGATGTCTGGCGTTCATGGTTGACTGATGCTGCTGTGATGGAGGGGTTGGATCTGGGTTCTGTGACGTTTGATAATCTCCTGATGACGGTCATGCTGGATTGTGTCTCTCTCTCATCCTTTCTTCGGTGATTTAATTTTTTTTTGTATATAATTGGGACGATTTGATCACTTCCTAATGAGGGAGTGTGGCATTTTTTCTTTTTTTTTAAGAGAGGAGGAAGAAAGAAATAAGAAAAATATGAATGCATTAAAGAAGGACAGAGAATGTATGTAAGGACATTGAAATATTTGAAGGACATGAGTGGAAAAGACTAGGATGGAGGTGATAAAGTGAAACATAATAGAGGAAAGATAATTGTAAGTGAGTGAAAAGGCTTTTGTAAGTGATAAAAGAGGGAAAAAATGAATTATTATTCTAAATAATGAACTTACAACAAGGTTACCACTTTATTGATTAGTTTATTTTCAACATGTTTTTCTATCTTTTTCTGCATGTTTCTGCACAAAGTTTTTGTAGTTAACATTATAACAGCATGGACAGTTTTCTACTGGTTGTGGATTATTCTTAAATATACTCAAATTTCGTTGTATGCAATACAATGACAATAAAGGCGATTCTGATTCTAATTATAAATATTGTAAGGTGAGCTGATATTTGGATCCAGTTATTGATTAGTGCAGGATATTTTTCTAATCCATAACATCTCTCCTGAGTCTGTAACCTCTTTCAAACTAACATATGGTGTTAGATAGGTGTTATTGTGCAACCCTTGTATTGTGCTTTCTGATACAGGCTGTGGTGTTATAAAGGAGCCTGTGGCAGATACATTGATGTTTTACGACCAGAGTGGAAGTTCCTGGCTGAATTCTAGGCTGATGGAGCCTAACCACCCTTTTTGACTGTGTTCAGGAGAACAGAGGATTCAAACAGTTTCTTCATATTTCTTCACATCATCTTTAATCCATTGGAGGTCAACTTCTCACTTCATCTGAATTGTCACACTGGCCTGTCATCTGTGGACATCTGGATTTCCTTCTCTTCAACTGGGATGAACTCAATATTATCAATTACATTATGGATGATCACCTTATTCATATTTTACAAATTACAGTTCTTGAGTGTTTATTTGTAATATGAAATATTTCAAAATGAGTTTACATGTTCTTGTGTTGCTGGGAGGTTCTGGTATACTGTTTTATTTTAATTTCACATAAAGGGTTGTTATATATATATATATATATATATATATATATATATATATATATATATATATATATATATATATATATATATATATAATACTAGATGTCTTCTACAGTTGATTTGGAAAACATAAATAAATCATGTTTTGAGTGGAGATTTGTTAGGATTTTAGAATTAACTCAGAATAGGTAAAACTAAAACTTTATGACGGGAAGGGATGCTGTCTCCTTTTACGACAGTGAGTTCCTCAGCTTAGGGTTTATGACTTACTGTAACATCCTCCCCGACCCCCACCAACAGTTTGCGACCAAGAGTCTGTGACAGCATAGATAAACATTTGAGGGGACATCTCACAACCACATGTGTCTGGACCTGCGATTGGCCATCTGGATTCTTGAAGACAAAGAGCCATAAAACCCAGGAGAACAGGATCCGCCTTCTCTGGATCCTTAAAAGATGGACAGAATCTGACTTCAGGTGCGCATTTCCTGGCATCTCCCCATGGTGTTAGGAAGTGTACGATCGGCCGATTAAAATATTCTGCATGGCATAATAATAATTCTTTGTATCATGATTGTATTAAACTCTTTGATTGACCTTTGTTTCTAGTCTCGTAAATAGGCACCAGATAAAAGAACATGGAGATATACTTTCAGACTCAATTAGATTTGATTCAACCTCATAGCATGAATATACAAAAGGAAAAAATAACAGCCCATGAAATTATCCACCTTGAAGTACAAATAATCCAGCTCTCTCTGGTCTTCAGGACGTGGCTCCAGGATTTCATTGTCGTCAGTTCAGCTAAACATATATAGTGGATCCAGCTTCCTGCTTCCAACCACCTGTTGCCTGCACCTGCAGATTGAAGCTCCACCCCCGTACAATCCATAGTTCATTCAGTCCATTAAGCCCTGCCTATATTTCTATTGATCAACCTTTTTACTTCCCCAAGGAGGTTATGTTTTTGCCGGCGTTTATCTGTCTGTCTGTGTTCAAGATAACTCAAAAAGTTCTGGATGGATTTGATGAAATTTTCCAGAGTTGTCAGAAATGTGAAAAGGAAGAACTGATTTCATTTTGGCTGTGATCTGGAAGAATTCCTGGATTCTGGATCACTTTCAAATTTTCGATAACAATGTGGTTATCTCAATATCTCCGTTAATTATTTCACAAAACTCATGAAATTTCACTCAGGGATTGACAATGGGAATCTCTATCAAATTTCAAAGGCTGATCTGGATCTGAACCAGAACGAGGATTTTATCGCAATCTGTAAATCGCTATATGGGACCACCAAAACCCAGAGCTCTATAATAAAAAAAAATTACCTCCAAACTAGATTTGACCTTCTGACGACTCATCAAACAGAGTATTTTATTAAATAGCAACAGTTTACTATATGAACATGGGAAGAAGTTTAGAAAATGACTTGCTAATCTGCTGAATGGACGCAGAGCCAAACAGGAAAATAGCTGGTATCTGATCTGAAAACAGTCAGACCACTTTCAACCCTGTCGAGTTCAATAAAACTTTCATGAATTTTTATCCAAATTATATTCCTCCGACTCTCTGAGGAGAGTTGAGAGTTAACTCCTTCCTTGGCCCAGTACCCATTCCTCCTATTCTGCGTAATTAAGACCTAATTAAGAAGCTAGAGGCTCCTGTTACTCAACAGAAATCACCCATGCAAAACCTCAAAATACACTCCTTTTATTCCTATTCATTTTCTTTTTTTCTTCTCGTTCTTCTCGATCTTTCCATCTGTACTGTTCTGCCGTTACTCTGGTCATTCCCTTCCCGCCCCCTCCAGCAGTGTTGCTATGGTTACGTGCTCAGCTGTCACGTGCATCTGTTAAAGGAACAGTTCAGATAAAAATAACAATTTGAACAGCAACTTATTGTGGCGAGTCTGTTACATTAAAACACAATGATTATTTTCCTTGCTTACATGTAAGTTTGGTCTTAAGTTCTAACAGTTTATTATCTTATTCACCGAGGTTACACCCACCTCTTTTAGGGATGTATTTCTCACGATATCCTCCTGGACAATGGAAGGACCGCTCCTCAGATACTGATGTTTCTCATGTTTCAACACTGGGAAGGTTTTGCTCCAGTCTATAGCTGATCTGAACTTAGCTGAAGTTTGGAGGAAACTCCATCCTGATAAAAAGGAGTTTTCTTGGTATTCCAGTACTTAAAAAACAGCATCGACTACTTATTAATTCCCACAAGTCTGTTACCCCATGTTGCGGTCTATCACCGCATATTTCCTTTGGTTCAAACAGTCTTCTTATGATCACGGAGACGAGGCTGGTAAATTGCTAGCATGGAGGTTTAAAGAATGCAGTCTGACACAGCTATAAATTCAATTCAGTTAGAGAATGGGGATCATACGGTGGATCCAGTTGAAATAAACTCCTACTTTAGAACATTTTATGAGTCCCTTTACCAATCAGAATACCCCGATGACACGCAGCAACAGAAGTTGGATCCCATCATCCTTTGTCCCTAATGTGCTGTGATACAAAAATACTTGATAAAACCTTCAGGAGGAGACTAGAGTGTTTTGTCCCATCTCCGATTCCTGATGACCATGATGGTTTTGTATTAGGACACCAAGTGTTTCATAATACACGCAGAGTATCGAATATCTTGCATAAAAAAGCGCAGTGCAATTTATAACACAATCCTGTTGTTGCCTTTGATAGAACTGAAAGGAAATACTTCATGGAGGTATTTGCCCAAATGTTTGTATTTATTTCAGTCCATCCCTCTCCCAGTCCCACATTCCTTTTTCTGCAAAGTTAGAAAATCTTTCTCCAACTTAATATGGACCAAGAGGCGTTCAATGCTGCAGCTCCACCTATTGTACCTCCCTCATAATAGAGGGGGGTTCAGGTTCCCAGTTTACAGTGGTACTACTGGGCAGCACAACTGCACACAACAATGTTTTATTTTTCTGTTCCTGATCCTCCAGCATGGTGAACTATTGAGCACACCACCACAACACGTACACCTCTTCAGTCGAATCTGTACACTCATGTTCTCATGTTAAGAAACTCAAGAAGGAGACAAAAAAAACATTTGTTAAAAATACATTGTGGCAGTCTGGCACGTGCTTCATACTTTTACAGGAGATGCACACATACTTTGTCAATGTTTTCCAATTTGGGGTAATGATAACTTTTTACCTGGTCAAGCCAACAGTGGTTTTAAGCCATGGAATAGAAGAGGTTTGGCTAAAATAGGTGACCTGTATATGGGGATGAATTTAATGACCTTTGACCAATTGGTCCATAAATACAGAATCCCACAAACCCACTTCTTCAAATACTCGCAGTTAAGAAACTTCATAAAATCACAGACTCGTTCTTTAGATAGCCCTCTCATGTCAGTTATAGAAGAATTTATTGTTACTAATAAGGAAGCTTGCGGTCAGCTGTCTGCAATATATGGCTTATTAAGTTCCCACCCAAGACTCAATGCATGGACCTATGATTTAAAGGTAGATATTACCAAGGATGGATGAGTAGTGCTTGTTTAAAAGCACAAACGCAGACTATTAACACAGCATGAAGACTGGTGCAGTGAAAGTGATGGCTCAGGACCTATTGTTTATTGTTTATTTAGGATCCCCATTAGCTGTTACCGCAGCAACAATTATTCTTCCTGGGGTCCACACAAAATACACAAAATACAATACAAACATCAAACATTATAGAAACATTAAGAAACATTAAGAAAATACTTCAATATAATAAAATACAAATACAGACCTTCAATATTCAATTCAATTCAATTCAATTCAATTTTATTTATATAGCGTCTGTTACAATGACAATTGTCTCTAGGCGCTTTACAGAGACCCAGAGCATGACCCCCGAGCAAATATCATCAACTAAGATTATATAATTAAATCCAATCAGTGATAATGGCAGGTTAAAAACTCCCACGTAGGGAGAAAAAAAACCTTTATACCAAACAGTGGCAAGGAAAAACTCCACTTTAAGAGGAAGAAACCTTGAGCAGGACCTGGATCATAATGGGGGACCTTCCTGCCGAAGGCCAGCCGGGTAGAGAAAGAAAAAGAGGGGAGACAGGACAGAGAGAGGATGTAGGACAGAGAGAAGATGGAGGACAGAAAGAGGATGTAGGACAGAGAGAGGAGAGCACAGAAAAAGTAAAAAATAATAATAAAGAAGTAGTGGAATTGTTGTAGGGTGAATGCAAGCGAGCTATGGAGGGCCCTTGGGCGTGTGGTCAGCGTAATGAGCCATGATAGGCTCTTGAGTATCAGTAATGTGCGGGTGGGGTGTAGGTGAGGTGTGTGAGAGAAGGGGGAGGAGGGGGGAGGAGGAGGGGGTTTGGGTTTAAGAAAAGAGAAGGGTAGGATTTCAAGCAAAAGGATGCAATATATAAACATAAACAGATGGAGGCAGCAGCACTGGGATGAGATGGCCAGAGGACCAGGTCGCCGATCACCACGCCAGTCGGTACCCAAACACAAGTGGAGGAGAACCCCGGGATGGACAGAAGATGGAACTGCAAGTCAGCATGAAACCCAGGAAACTCTGGCCTGCAAATACACAAAGAGAAAAGGGGGCAGAAACAGCACAACAAACACAGGAAAGCAAAGAAAATGGAGCACAGTTTCAGTAGCAGGGTGCTCCCAAATAATTATAAATGAGCTGGAGGAGGAGGAAGGGAGGAAGAAAGGGAAGAAAAGGAGAAGAGCAGTGGAGACACCACTCAGCAGATCATGCTGGTGTCTCCCTGTAGCGTAGGCCTATAGCAGCATAACTATGACGAAGCTGTGATTAAGACGAGCTACTCTAGTCTTACTACTACAACTATAGTTATAACTATTAGCCCCTACACACTATAGTTAAGACTAATTGTAGGCTTTACTGAACAGAAATGTTTTCAATTTAGTTTTAAAAATGGAGATAGTATCAGCCTCCTTAACCCAAACTGGTAGCTGGTTCCATAAAAAAGGTGCCTGGTAGCAGAAGGCCCGTCCTCCAAACCTACTTTTAGATATTCTAGGAACGACGAGTAATCCTGCACTCTGAGAGCGGAGAGCTCTATTAGGAGCATAACATGCTATCAAGTCTTGTAAATAGCGCGGAGCTAGGCCATTAAGGGCCTTATATGCGAGAAGCAGAATTTTAAACTCAATTCTAAATTTCACGGGAAGCCAATGGAGGGAGGCTAACACGGGAGAGATGTGATCTCGCTTGCGGATTCCTGTCAGCACCCTCGCTGCTGCGTTCTGGATCAATTGAAGGCTATTTAGCGAGCTTTTCGGACATCCTGCTAACAGCGCATATAGCGCAATATAGTACGCAATATAGTACAATACAAATACAACCAACCTTCATATGCCAAATATCATCCTAAACTGATTTCCTTCTGAATAACTGCTGCTCTTAATTTCTTCTTAAAACTGACCCTACTGGTGATGCTGGTCAAATGTAATGGTACTTTGTTCCAGAGTGACATAGCTCTGTACATAACAGTCAACCTATGTAACTCCTGTAAAACCTCACCAGTAAGACCCCAACATCCCTGACAGCTGCTCCAAGTGCAGTGATGGTGTAGACGGTCTCCTACACCGAGTGTGGGAATGCCAAAAGATCCAGTTATTTTGGGAAAATGTGATCAATATAATTTCACATGTGGCTAATATAAAGGTTCCACTGGAAGCTAAACTTTGTTTGTTAGGCATCTATCCTGATCATTTGACACCAGGCCAGGAACAGTGATGATGGATTTATCTCTGCTTCAGGCTGGACA
Source organism: Hirundichthys speculiger (assembly GCA_018398805.1). Taxonomy (NCBI): domain Eukaryota; kingdom Metazoa; phylum Chordata; class Actinopteri; order Beloniformes; family Exocoetidae; genus Hirundichthys; species Hirundichthys speculiger. Next base: position 23,084 of record JAGFBZ010001805.1, on the reverse strand, counting down.
GTCCTACACCTAAGATGTGGCTACAAGAAATGGCAGCCAGCCAGGCGCTGGAAGAACTAATCTATCTGGTCAAAGGCAAACTAAATCAATTCAGGTAGCTGTGGGAGATGTTTATGAAATTCCTGGAATGTGATCAGACTGTAAATGAGTGAAGTAGGATGACAAAATGAAAGCTTGTATGAAACTGCCACACCTCCTTATACATCGGTTTAATTAAAATTTCCTGTGGGTTAGGGTTAGGGTGAGGGTTGATCATTTTTATTTTAATTTTTGATCTCTGTATGACCCCTGCCTTTCGCCCGTAGACGGCTGGGATAGGCTCCAGCAGATCCCCGTGACCCTTCAGAGGATAAAACGGGTATAGAAAATGGATGGATGGATGGATCTCTGTATGTGTACTCTGTTGTGGGGGGGGGGGGGTATTGTTCGCATTGTTTCTATTGTTATTCTCTGAGTGTGTACCGTGTTTTCTGGACTGCAGGTCGCAGAGGAGTATTAGTCACATCTGTCAAACAATACGTCACGAAGAGGAAAACAATATATACAAATCTCATGGGTCAATAAGAGGAGGTGATAATTGCACCACTGATGGGCTCTTCCATCTGTGGACTCGTTCCTCCATCTGTGGACTCGTTCCTCCACCTGTGGACCAGTTCCTCCATCTGTGGACTCGTTCCTCCACCTGTGGACTCTTTCCTCCACCTGTGGACTCTTTCCTCCACCTGTGGACTCGTTCCTCCATCTGTGGACTAGTTTCTCCACCTGTGGACTCGTTCCTCCACCTGTGGACTCGTTCCTCCACCTGTGAACTCTTTCCTCCACCTGTGGACTCGTTCCTCTACCTGTGGACTCGTCCCTCCAACTGTGGACTCGTTCCTCCACTTGTGGACTCGTCCCTCCATCTGTGGACTCGTTCCTCCACTTGTGGACTCGTCCCTCCATCTGTGGACTCGTTCCTCCATCTGTGGACTCGTTCCTCCATCTGTGGACTCGTTCCTCCATCTGTGGACTCGTCCCTCCATCTGTGGACTCGTCCCTCCATCTGTGGACCCGTTCCTCCATCTGTTGACTCGTTCCTCCATCTGTGGACTCGTTCCTCCACCTGTGGACTCGTCCCTCCACCTGTGGACTCGTTCCTCCACCTGTGGACTCGTTGCTCCATCTGTGGACTCGTCTCTCCACCTGTGGACTCGTTCCTCCACCTGTGGACTCGTTCCTCCACCTGTGGACTCTTTCCTCCATCTGTGGACTCGTTCCTCCACCTGTGGACTTGTTCCTCCACCTGTGGACTCGTCCCTCCAACTGTGGACTCATTCCTTCACCTGTGGACTCGTCCCTCCATCTGTGGACTCGTTCCTCCATCTGTGGACTCGTTCCTCCATCTGTGGACTCGTCCCTCCATCTGTGGACTCGTTCCTCCATCTGTGGACTCGTTCCTCCATCTGTGGACCCGTTCCTCCATCTGTGGACTTGTTCCTCCATCTGTGGACTCGTTCCTCCATCTGTGGACTCGTTCCTCCATCTGTGGACTCGTTCCTCCATCTGTGGACTCGTCCTCCATCTGTGGACTCGTTCCTCCATCTGTGGACTCGTTCCTCCATCTGTGGACTCGTCTCTCCATCTGTGGACTCGTCCCTCCATCTGTGGAACCGTTCCTCCATCTGTGGACCTGTTCCTCCATCTGTTGACTCGTTCCTCCATCTGTGGACTCGTTCCTCCACCTGTGGACTCGTTCCTCCATCTGTGGACTCGTTCCTCCACCTGTGGACTCGTTCCTCCATCTGTGGACTCGTTCCTCCATCTGTGGACTCGTCCCTCCATCTGTGGACTCGTTCCTCCATCTGTGGACCTGTTCCTCCATCTGTGGACTCGTCCCTCCATCTGTGGACCTGTTCCTCCATCTGTTGACTTGTTCCTCCATCTGTGGACTCGTTCCTCCATCTGTGGACTCGTTCCTCCATCTGTGGACTCGTTCCTCCATCTGTGGACCCGTTCCTCCATCTGTGGACCTCGTTCCTCCATCTGTGGACTCGTTCCTCCATCTGTGGACTCGTTCCTCCATCTGTGGACTCGTTCCTCCATCTGTGGATCGTTCCTCCATCTGTGGACTCGTCCTCCATCTGTGGACTCGTTCCTCCATCTGTGGACTCGTTCCTCCATCTGTGGACTGTTCCTCCATCTGTGGACTCGTTCTCCATCTGTGGACTCGTTCCTTCCTCCATCTGTGGACTCGTTCCTCCATCTGTGGACTCGTCCTCTCCCTCTGTGGACTCGTTCCTCCATCTGTGGACTCGTTCCTCCATCTGTGGACCTGTTCCTCCATCTGTGGACTCGTTCCTCTATCTGTGGACTCGTTCCTCCATCTGTGGACTCGTTCCTCTATCTGTGGACCCGTTCCTCCATCTGTGGACTCGTTCCTCCATCTGTGGACTCGTTCCTCCATCTGTGGACTCGTCTCTCCATCTGTGGACTCGTCCCTCCATCTGTGGACTCGTCCCTCCATCTGTGGACCTGTTCCTCCATCTGTTGACTCGTTCCTCCATCTATGGACTCGTTCCTCCATCTGTGGACTCGTTCCTCCATCTGTGGACTCGTTCCTCCATCTGGGGACCCGTTCCTCCATCTGTGGACTCGTTCCTCCATCTGTGGACTCGTTCCACCATCTGTGGACTCGTTCCTCCATCTTAAGTTTAAATTCTGCAGCAGAGCTTTTTCTTTTTGGAGTCATATTTGTGTTCTCTCAGTCTTTATGGTTTACTCTTGTCATTGTTTTCAGTATCAGTGTTCAGATGTCATGAGTGTAGATGATGTCCTGTTGTTGTCATGGAGACATGGAGAATATTTTTGATATATAAGTCACTTCAAAATATAAGTCTCAGGACCAGCCAAACGACTAAAAAAAAGGCGACTTATAGACCAAAACATCTGGTATTTGTGTATTTACACAGCAAAATCAATAAATATATTGGTTAAAAAAGTGTGTGCGCCTGAAGAACCCTGGAGAATGACATACGCCAGTTTTTTGTTTGTAGTTTTTAGTTCAGGAGGCTCCTGGTCAGTCAGACACATGCAGAGAAAGAGAATGAAGACAGAGAAGTCTGATAAGGAAATGGCTCTAAATCTGGAAGAAATATTAATGATATTCAAGGAAAACCTTTTATTGTGTTGTGTGTTTAACAGGAGCACCAGCTGAAGTCACAAAACATTTTCGTCTCCAATGACACGTCTGTTTGTACAGCCTGGACTGCACCGGCTGAATCTGACTGGATAGTTGTAGTTTTTATCTTTTTGTTCAGTATATTGTGTCTCTGGGGGAGTCAAGGTCTTCGCTGGTATTTGATCAACTGGGCGAGCAGACGATTGTTTTGAATAGAGAATTTAACTCCTCTAACAAACTAAAACTGTCTATTTATCAAGGATGTTTGCCCTTTTTCTCTTCATCCTTTTGAACCTTCTTAAAGTAAAGTATCAAATAGTACCGACCCCAGCGTGCCAGGTTTACATTCCCTCCACTAATCTACAATTTTCAGTGCCTGAGATCTGTGTCAGAGCAGGAATCCTTGAACGGTCTTTACCGTCCGATACGCTGACACATGCATGGTGAAAAATATCAGTCGAGTAGGAACCCTCCCCTCATTTAAATGAAACATAAACTTATCCCTGTGTCCTCATAAAGATAGACGGACCAACCACTGTCCAGGTCATGAGTGTGTTAAACAACATGCATGAGTGTTGTTTCGGGTGTGTATATAATGTAACAGACCTGACTGACGGGACAGAAATATTTTATCTATCTATCCTCCAAGGACATTCAGTGGGAAAGTAAAGACCATGAACATTTGTTCAGTGAAAACACTTGCTGATTGTAACATTTATCATCATGAGCTTCAGTGAGAAAGTGCAGGACATGTGAAAAAGAAATGTGAAAAGAGATGAGCGAGAAAACAACAAAAATCAGGTTATAACATGATCCGCTGTAATTGTAGTTTTCCATGAATTCTGCTGAGATGTGTTCACGTTCTCTCACATAAAAGAAATAACTGAGCTACTTTTGTCTCTGAGTCTAAAATAAATGTAACTCAGAGCTCTGGTTAAGAGCCTGTATTAGTCATTTTTATTTATTCAGATCGTTCAACAACACAGGTTTCCAGGTGATATCCAGCAGTCTGCTGGGGTTTTTAATCCTCTGAATATTTCTTTAGCAGCTGGTCGCTCGCTCATAAACTCTCTCAGATACTGTTCTGATGACATGGCTGCTTTGTTTTAAACCTCTTCTCCAGCAGAGAATGGAGGGTGGAAAGTTTGGCAGCCTCTCCCAGGTGTGTTCCAGGTGTGTTCCAGGTCTGTACCTGAACACAACACTCATCTTGCAGTACCTGAGATGCAGTTTGACTCTAAAGGCCTCGTTATAGTTCTCCAGCTCTGTTCCCAGTTGTGTTGACGGAGACGGAGGCAGAGACAGAGTCTATGACGTCAGAGAGGAGTCTGTGTATCGATAGATATGGAGACGTATAAATCAGCCTTTAGATCCTATGGAATCAGTTAGGGGGAATCTTTTTTTAAATCGATGACAGTTCAGATTTTGTTCATCAAGACTTATGCCCTGGTTGTGGATTTTAAAACTAGATTCATTCAGCTGTCAAGATGAGACTGTCTCCTCAGTAGGTGAAGCCCTACCTTCCTCCAGACACTGAATTGTTACTTGAGATGACCTTTGGTGTGACCTTAATATTTACAAATGAACTGAAATTGAATAATACGAGCCAAAATGGATTACATTTTTTTCTTTTTTTTTTTTTAGAAAACTTGCAACAATGACAAACATCTAAGATGTCCTGATAGTGCAGAACCTTCCAGTAAGTTTCTGAGGATGTCTTTAGTGTCTGAATAACTGATGGTTTCCCATCATTACATGGACGAGGAAGTTTCTAGCAAATTCAAATATGTTCATTTCACCAGAGGGGTATACTACGAAGCAAGTTGGACACAGCCAGGCTTTCTTTGGGTGAGCTGGCTTAACAAACCTGAAACTCGCGATCAGAGATAACTGGTACCACGACGGTGGTTATCAACTATCTTTGTTAACCGTGGCTTTCTGCTTTCTGCTCTGTGCGCGTTCACATAAAAGGGGGCGTTTGACGCGTCATTTGACGCCTCTTCCGGATAAAATGGATAGATGGCGGTCCGTATATTTCAGTCAAGAGGAGCAGGTTTTAATAATGCAGGGCTATGAGGATTTCAAAGAAATCTTTACGGCCAAAAGAAATACTGTTGGTGCGAATAAAGCCAGAGAGGAGTGCTGACAAAAAAATGCAGATCGTGTAAATTCGTAAATTATATTTATTTCACCACTATATTTATTTCACAACCTTAATTAATCTCCCTCCCTCTTTTAGAGCGCTTAAACTTTAAACTTAATGCAGCAGATTTAAACATTATGTAGGTCTGACTGTCCCATTATGAATGATAAATAAAAATCACTTTAGTTTTTTGCTAAATCTATGTGAAATTAATTTAAGATTTAATATTATCTGTTATACACACTCACCGGCCACTTTAATAGGTACCCTATCACCATGGGGAACTTATGAATGAATCATATATTACAACATTTCATATGAAATTCCACGTCACACTGATTATCAATATAATGGACTATTAATTTATGTTACCTGATTTAGTAAAATGCTTCTTTTATTTGAAGCGTGGGCAGATGGCCAGGGAATACTACAAACATATTCAGCAGTTCAGTAAGAACAAGTACAACCTTTATTCCAGTATTCTGGCTCAGATTTTCTGCATCACCAACTGAATACATGTAGGTTCCCGTGGCAAAGAAACGCAAAGAAACGCAAAGAAACGCACACCGTTTGCGCCACTGTGAGCGCACGGCTGCGTTTGGTGGCGCTGCCAATATCTGGCTCCAGCAGATTACAAATGTAACGTATTCCCTCAGCTGGAAATCTCTAGCGTTCAATGAGAATATGGTCATGGGAAGCCAGCGGATCAGTCCGGTCTCTGAATACTCTCCCTCCATTGCACAATCCTGGCGCTAAAGTCAACAGGATTGGGTGAAAGTGAAAGGGCGGTGCTTTTTAGAGCCGATTTGAGCCTAAACTCTGCACATAACCTGCTCCGGACCAGGTTAAGTTTGCAGAGTAAGTTACCATGGTGATCTAGCCAGGTTGAAAGAGAGCCACCTTCGTGGTACTGGAAATCCTGGCTTTAGACTCAACATACCTCGCTAACCCTCTAATCTCGCTTCGTAGTACACCCCTCAGGACTCATGATGTACCGCACCAATTGACTCACTGAAACCGACTGAAACCATAGCAACATCGCTCTTCATGCTTTTGAAAATGTGTTTTCATCAGAAAAGACTGACATTTTTCAAGTGTAAAATTACAGCAGTAGTAAAGTTGAATTCTTTACATAAAATCAGGTTGTGTGTTGAACTGAGAGGGAAAAAAGAATAATAATAATAATAACAATGAAGTCTGGAGTTTCGGTTGTCAAATTTTATTATAAAACTGATCAAAACAGGTTACAGTATATTTTCAGTATGCTAGTTTTGTAGATTTTAATGCTACATGTTCTTTACACCAGGGGTGTCCAAATCCAGTCCTGAGCTCAGCTGTCCTACATGTCCTCCATTGACTTCCTGCTTCAGCGCCCCTGATATAAATAAATGGGTCATTAACAGACCTGGATGACAAGCTGATGGTGATCAGTTCATCTGAATCAGGTGTGTTGTTGTAGGAAACATCTGAGTCGTTAATAAACTTGCAGTCTGTCCAGGCGATAATGTCCGTCCGTAGTACGTGTAATACCGGCGGCCTCCTCTTGGGGGCAGAATGCAAACCCGGAGTCAAAAGTACAACCATATACAGGAAGTGACATGGAGGAAGCTATTCTGTTTTTGTTGCGGTCACACCCAGAAAAAAAAACACCACCATCTTTGGAGATGTTATGTTAGACCATGAAATCAGTGTCTTTGTGATAGGAGTTTGTTTCATGTGGGAAATTGAAAAACAGTATTTTTCATAACTCATAACATGATGTTTGGCGACTTGTTGCATCAGCTGCCACCATAGTTCAACAAAACCAACACCACAGCGAGCGGTTGTACGGTATTTAAAGGCCATAACTGCAGAAGAGCATCTGCTAAACTTTTTTTTTTTTTTTTTTTTTTTTTTGAGGATGTGCTAAACTGACAAACCAAACAAATGTAGGATACAAGTGGCAGCTATGATGTGGTCACATGCGCATCATAAAGAGCAAACATATTCCAGACCTGAGATATTCAGCACAGTGGTCCTCAAGGACTGGAGTTGGAGAGCCCTGTTCTACATCTTCAGTGGATGTAATAAACCAAAACAGGTTTACTTTTACGCTGGATACAACAAAGGATGTTAGACAACAACTTAAGAACAAGAAAAAGGTCTTATACCTGAAACAAATGACAAATGTTCTTTTTTTTCTAAGCAAGAAGTACGTCATTAATTCATCAGTCTTTAAAGACATGGTTCTTGGTCACTTTCCTCATTTGTGTTCCTCAAGCCTTCATTTAGACACACTTCTAATCAAGTTAATTATATCACTAAAATCCATAGTCTTTCATCACGATACAATATTACATCGATTAAATGGATGGTGATTAAATGTTTGCATATATTAGTAAGTCTGCCTTGATGTGATTTAGACAGTATCATATGTTGATTTTAATAATTACTTCTCCAAAAATCACTTCTACTCACATCAAATCAAAGTGAGAAACTAAAATAACGTCTCATGTTTTCACAAGATAGTTTAATAAAGAGGCATGTTCCTTCAATAAGATTAAAAACTGCAAAAAGGCAGACCACCCCAGTAGTGCAGTGGTCAGGGCAGCTGGCCTTTTAAAAGAGGATACAGTCCTGCAGCAGTTGCAGGCTCGACTCCCGGCCCACAACCCTTAGAAAAAATAAAAAATACAAAAGGCCACTTGATAACTTGTTTTGATGAGAATCACACATCTTGATGTCTCATTGATACAACTGGATCATTCATCATTGAATCAATGTATCAATGTAGATGGATGGATGGTTACACGCCTACCTGGTACCAGATAGTCCAGGACACCTTCAAGCTCTTTTCAGACTACGTGACTTTAAAGTTGGTCGATTGTTGGTCTGCTCAGATTACAGGACTTGGTGACATTTCACTGTGTAAATTATCTGAAGCATTGCAGATGGAAAGTCACATGCATGCTTCAAGCATTTTAAAAACTTAGATGTATACTCTTTTATTAAAGTTCATTGAGCACTGTGCTGGAAAAACCTTGTTAGTCATCTACAGGGTAATAAAATAAAGCTAAAGTAAGACTTGAGGGCGTACTGCCCTGTCCTGATTTGTTTTCCAAACTTTCCATCTCTGATTTTAACACAAATATTTCAGGGGTACCACTTCTCATGCATGTTGAAGTGCTGGACAACACGTTAAACATGAATCTGGGTTCTCACAGCATCTCATCTCTGTGCTTCTTCTCGTGAACAGTCACGTGACCACTCTGAGAGAAACCTTTCCCACATACTTTACAAGAATACGGTTTTTCACCTGTGTGAATTCTTACATGCACAGACAACGCATACTTGGAGACAAAACCTTTTCCACATGTCTCACATGGAAACGGCTTCTCACCTGTATGGGTCCTAATGTGGCGCACCAGCTTCTCATTATCTCTGAAAGTTTTCCCACATTTTTCACAATAACACGACCTCTCACCTGTGTGGTCTCTAATGTGAACACTCCATCCAGAGTAGTATTTGAAACAACTTCCACATATTTCACAAGAATACTGTCTGTCATCTGTGTGGCTTCTTTCATGGGCCTTCGTTTCATAGTGCGACTTGAATCTTGCTCCACACGTTTTGCAAGAGTACGGCTTCTCACCTGTGTGGATTCTGACATGGATCTGCAGGTAGTGCATACTTTTGAAACTTTTCCCACATGTTTTGCAGGTATACGGTTTCTCACCAGTATGGACTCTGTTGTGCCCTTCCAAATGTGCCTTTTTTTTTTGAAACCTTTCCCACACAATTGGCAAGAATACGGCCTTTGATCTGCGTGGATGTAGTAATGCTGTTCCATTGAACGATAGATAGAACCTAAACTCTTCACCACAAACATCACATTTTAATGACTTTTTACCTTTTTTAGTACCACACTGACTCTCTGAAGTGAGACAGCTGTCATCTTTGTTTTTTTGGTTTCTGTGATGTCCCTTCAGTGACTCTGAATCAGTTCTGGCTGATTGTGAAATGTCATATTGGTTTCTGTCCCGGTCCTGGTTCTCAGGTACAGAGGAATGACCAGAGAGGAGCCGGTCTCTGTTTGGTTCCGGTTCATCATGGTCTCTTTCCTCATCAGAAGAAATCTCCATAAAGGTATCTCCTTCTTCCCTCAGCTGAAGCTGCTCTCTGTCCTGACTGACACAGAGCTCCAGCTGCTCCTCTTTACTCCGTGGAGGTTCTGGTTCCTCCTGGTCCAAACAGCAGCTCCTCTCCAGGTTACAGAGCTGCTGGTAGATGAGAAACTCCTCCTTTTTAACGACATGTTGCTGTGGGAGTTCTGAAGAGACAGCGAGATGCAACAGAAAGGGTGATTCAGAGGTTTGCATAGAAACAATCTGTATCAGAATAAGCTTTATTCACCTCGGGCTCGATTTTCCCACCGACATAAGAGTCGCACGCTAACAGTTGGGTGCATTTCGAGCTGTGTGCGTTCTGCAGTCTCTCTACACGCCTTGTAGTGTCTTACTCTGGTAGTCAACTGATTTCAATATACTAAGGGCCCGATCTTGCACCTCCCATTACCCAATACCCAAAACCCATTACCTGCAAATCACAGATTTAGGAGCCGAAATGCAATCTTCCACCTCCCAATACCCAAAACCCATTTTGCCGTCTCCCTTAAGCACATTGTGGGCGCGGCAATGGGCGTGTCACTAGCGCTTTCCACGAATTCGGTATCTTGCGGTACCTGTACTTCGCAGATTTTGGGTATTGGGTAATGGGTGGTGTGACCACCCATTACCCAATACCCAAAATCTGCGAGACACCAGTACCGCAAGATACCGAGTTTGTGGAAAGCGCAACTGGCATGTCGGCGCGTAAAAGAGCGCGTCCAAATCCTGTCATTGCGCGTCCACCCAGTCACATGTGGACTGCACAACCGGCTCTACCTCTCGATTATGCATCACTGTATTACTTTCATACATTATTCTCTTAAGGGCAGATGATGTCTGTACAGCTGTGGCATGATCTCATTCAGATGTTTGCTGTGGAGGAAACGAGGAGATCACAGAACTCTGTTGTGAAAAAAGCACCGCTCCCAGCAACTATGCGTCTTGGCGCAGCTGTGCGTCTTTGCGCAGGGGATATGTTCAAGATAACTCAAAAAGTTATGGATGGATTTTGATGACATTTTCAGGAGTTGTCAGAAATGTGAAAAGGAAGAACTGATTTTATTTTGGGTGTGATCCGGAAGAAATCCTGGATTCTGGATCACTTTCAAATTTTCGATAACATTGCGCTGTTTAGTTGTTTCTTGAACCCTAAAGCAACCACAACTGCTGTGCTTGGCGGAGGTCTGCGCTCTCCGATTGCTTTTCTAGTTAATAAATGCTTTCCTGGAAGCTCACCGGCTCTATTTTCTGAGCAGTTTGTTGGAACTTCTTGGAGTACAAAAGAAATGATTAAATCATTTGCTCCACATTAGTTAAAGCTAGTTATGTATATATCAGTGCAGAGGAGGAGGAGGAAAAAAGAGGAGGAAGCTCTACAGCACAGTCCCAGACCAGCTGTCCATGAGAGCTGCTCTGATCTGGGTGAAAAGACGTTCCATGGCAGTTTGCAGGTACTACAACCTGCTCTTAAAGGCAATGGCTACTGACGCACTGATTGGTTAAACAGGTGGAACGCCCTAACCACTCCCATGCATAATGTGTGCATGACATCGTGGATTTCGCAGGTGAGATCGTGGGTTTTGGGAGGTGGAAGATTGCGTTCTTCGTGGGGGAACGCCCCTCCCAATACCTTTTATCCCTTAATAGCAGGTTTTGGAGGTTTGGCGCAAGATCGGGCCCTAAGTCTTCAAAATATGAAAAAGTCACAAAGTAAAGTCAAAGTAGAAAAGAAACAGAATCAATCTGGTTCAAAGGTCCAATGATGGATTTATTGTCAAATGTCCCTCCTACTTTCTTGCTGACCTTTCCACCCCTTCCTCTGATAGGTTCTTTTTCTTAAACCTACCGGAGGGCGGAAGGCCTAGTCGGTATTTTTTAAAATCATTTTTCAACCCATCAAGCACCACCTCTTTTAGGTGGAGCCCACCTAAATGCTTTTTATTTTACATTCCTTATAAGCAGGTACATATTTTAATCTGCAAGTTCACATTTTCTATTTGTAAGCACATATTTTTGGTTTTACATGTCAGTCCTTCAGCACTTTAATCATTAACTATGCATTACAGCTTCGAGTTCCACATATGCTGGGAAGAACATCACCTGGACAGACTGTGCATTTCTGCTGACTCTGGCCTATTCTTTGTTTAAACTGTGTTAATCAATAGCACTGACTACGTGTCAGAACATTTTAGAGATCATACAATCTTATTTGAAAGAGATTACACTACAGCCTTCACTGTAGAGACGTGCGCTAGATGGAGCAACCTCAAAATGTAGGCGTTCCCTGTCTATTCCACCTCTATGCTCATCCTCCCATTGACTTAAACACCCTTTCACTCACACTGAGGCTGTACTCAGCCCACTACCACTCACTGCGGTGCAAGTTAATGTCCAACTCTTCATTGTTGAAATTAGGCTTTCTATTTGCCTTCATTATCCCCGCTATCTTCACTTCCACTTTCCATGGGTGTTTCATAACTGAATCCAAACTCATCACTTTAATGGACATCTAGGCCTTGTGACCTAATTGGTGACTGGTTAAACTACTAATTGTTTTCAGGTTTCTCAGTAGGAACATTTTTGTGATTTTAGGATGGACTAAAAAACATTAATTAAATCACAACTTGCACCGGATCTGATTCAGAACACAGATTTTATCACAATCTGTAAATTGCTATACAGGAGAAGTGTTGTGCTTCTTAGGTTTTCAAGTATGAAATACACAAAAATGTACACAAACAAAGAAGTTTATTGATTTTTTTTTTAAGTAACATGATTTTATATATAATACAATGGTGGCCTCTTTTACAAGATATTTGTTAATCAAGTTTGGCAAAATAAGGACAAACCATGAATGATTTTTCTAAAAAGTGATGTTTCTATTCTATTTACACTTTTGCTCCAAATTACCTCATGAACATCAGAGATAAAAGTCATACGGAGAACATCTGGATTTTACTGTTATAAAAACAGAGAGGAAGAACAAGTTTACTAAATAAAATGAACCTGTTATTGTTCATGTTCACTACAATAAATCAAGATAAACCCTCTTTTTTTTATTTTCCACAAACAAAGAACTAATAACAACCTTAACTTCCACTCTCTAAAGAAGCACAAGAGAGTTATTTTGATCTTTCAAATGCATTTGAAGAAATATTTAATTACTTTTTGGAAACTATGTCTAAGTCATAATTTCCTGCCAAACTAACCCTGGACTCCTGTCCCAGACATCAACTGCCAACCTTGTCACGCTGTGGCACCAAATAAAAACACAGATATGGGACTGTGATCATCACTCATGATTTTCATGACTAAACAGAGATAAAATGCATAATTATGGTTCAGGCGCGGTTCAGGGAGACCAGATGTCTGTCTCAACAGCTCCAAGGCCGTGTCCTCCCTGTCAGATATCATTGTTCTGGGGATTTTTCCTTCACCTTTGAAACCTTTCTGTTCATGCTTAGATCCATCCTGCTTTTATTCATGTGCTTATGTACCATCATCTGCAGCTCGCTGTGCAGCCCACTTGCATGAAATGGAATTAAAATACAAACATGGATAACTATAGAGTACATTTTTTCCACCAACTTCATGGCAGTATATAACAAGGGACGACATACAGGTTTCCAGGTTGAGTTTAGTACAGTACAGGGTTAGTACAGTAAATAAACTGTAATAATTTACTGGATGAACCCTCATGATGTCATCCATAGGTTACACAGTGTTTCTGAAGCATCTCTTCCCTCTTTTCTTTTTCGTACTGCACAGCAGCATGTTGCAAAAGGGTGGAGTTACGGTGGAGCGGAGGTGGAATGGTGCCATCCAGTTATCTGATCGCCTGGCAGCCGTCTTTTTTTTTTTACTAATTTATATAATTTTACTTGATGTGGTACAAAAAAGTCACCACAGTACAGTTATCAGGTATGTAAAAATCAAAGACCAACACCATTTTTTAGCACCAGGCTGTAAATATGCTTATTTCTGCAGCAAATTTGGGCATTTTAACAGGGGATTTGTTCTGTTTTGGAGCCAGCACCTAGTGGTCTGTCAAGGAATTGAAGTTTTTGTTACTGCTGGGTTGATTTTGGTACTTGAGTTCAACAAGTAAGTTTATTTTATCTTTTTTTTTTTTTTTTTAAAGCAGTTTCTTGAGCAGTTTCTAGCTGGGTTCTCCAGTTGAGTGACCTTAACCTCGATCACTTCAGGACCCAGGCAGTTTGACTAACCTGGTCACGAGCCAACGACAACCAAAACAAGTGCTGCCAGAGTTAAACTGAGGACTAGTTAAGTCTACCAGCCTGAGTTAATGAGTGCCAGGCTGAACTCCACTGAGCCTTGTTTCAGCTCTGACAGCACTCATTTGGGTTGTTTCAGTAGCAACGTCTGAAACGAGAACAGCAGGCCAGATTCGATCAGAATAAATGTAAGGTAGCATTAGTTAGCATCATAGGTTAACGTGAGATAAGCCCGCCAGGCTGAAATAGCTACCTTGTTGTAGCTGCACTAAGGTGAGTGTGTTCCAGTCAGCTTCCCACCCTGCTCGTTCTGTCCTTCTGGATATTTCTGGATTAATTGGTGTTGGGCTGCGTCAGCTCTGACCAACATGCTGCTGAGCAGTAAGACAAAACAAAAAAAAAAAAAAAAAAAAAAAAAAAAAAACAGACAAAAAAAGACAATGAAACCACCACAGAGCTATAATCGACATCATGGTAGAGGCTGCGTAGAGACTACCGCTGGATTCACGCAGCTGTGTGAATCCAGCATAAAGAAAGTAATAACAGAAGAGAAAAAAACGAGTGACAAGTGGCCGAGCAAGAGAGCACGAGAGGGTTCACGAGAGGTTACGAGTTTATCCAAAGGTTTTGAGATCACGTGACCGTGGTGCAAGTCTGCTTGTTTAAAGATGTGTATACAGAGATCCCTTGCCAATTCGCGGTTTAAGTTCCATGGTTTTAGTTATTCGCGGATTTTTCAGAAATATATGATATAATTTTAAAAAAATCAAGAAAAAAATCGTGGAAACATCACAGGATGTTGTGCGCGTTCTCTCACAGTGAAGAAATGCTGTGAGCCAGCCTGGCCTCTTTAAGAAGGTGGCCTTATGGGTAATAGTGTGGCCTTATGGGTAATGTAGTGTGTGTGTCGTGGGACGGCAGAATGAAAACGGGGTTAGATGAAAAGTGTAGTGAGCATCAACAGCAGCCCAGCGTGTATAGATTTACATTCTCTGTTAACCGACAGGAGCCCAACAATACAACCTGTGTGATGTTACAAGTTCCTGCAGTGGCAGAATAAAGTGCTCATTCCATGCAGAGAAAACCAGACTTTTTCTTTTGTTGTTGTTAGTATGTTACCCGCTAATTACAAGCCAAAAATAGCACAATACCAGCGGTTTCTTTACTACAGTTCAGAGACCAGAGGCTGTGAAGGTAACAGAAAGACCACAGTTGAGCCTTTGTCTTGTTTCGCTGCAGTGCCTCGCTACTTTTTTTGCGATCGTTAAACATATTTTAAACACATTATTTAGGCTCGGGGGGCTCCGTCTCCCGTTCGCAGATTTTGATTTTTTTTTTTTTTTTTTTTTTTGGGGGGGGCGGGGGCGGGGCGGTCCCCATTAACCACGAAAAAAAAGGGATCACTGTATCACCATTTCTTGTTCCTTCTAGAATTACACATTTAAAAAGGCTGAGTGGTGTCAAATAAAATGTCTTTTTCAACTTTTACACCGACCCTTTCCTCATGCAGGGTTCAGCTCTCTTCCAAAGCCCTCTGAACCGTTTACCCGCACCGTTCATGGGTTAGCGTACTGCCGAGTCACGAGTCAGAGCCCACTGATGGCGTTTTGTTTCTAAATGTCACAGGATTCTCTTTTCCATTGTCATGACTGACTTCCTGCCAACTAGAAGCGTTGTGTGTTAATTGATGTGGTCTACAAAATAGACCTGACGCGCATCTTCCCCAGGGAACGGTCCTGGCTCCGTTCCTCTTCACCCTCTATACTGCAGACTTCACATACAACACCCCCACCTGTCACCTGCAGAAGTTCTCTGATGACTCTGCCGTCGTCGGTCTCATCACTGATGGGGACGACGGAGAGTACAGAGAACTGATACAGGACTTTGTAGACTGGTGCCTGAGGAACCACCTCCAGATCAACGCGGGGAAGACCAAAGAGCTGGTGGTGGATTTCAGCAGGCGAGGACACGCCCCTCCAACACAGGTGAATATCCAGGGAAAGGACATCGAGATGGTGACATCTTACAAGTACCTGGGTGTTCACCTGAACAATAAACTGGACTGGACAGATAACACCAAAGCAATTTACAAGAAGGGCCAGAGCAGACTCTACCTGCTCAGGAGACTAAGGTCTTTAGGAGTGCAGGGAGCACTCCTAAAGACCTTTTATGACACTGTGGTGGCATCAGCCATCTTCTTTGGGGTAGTTTGCTGGGGCAGCAGCATCTCAGTGGCGGAGAGAAAGAGACTGAATAAGATCATTAAGAAGGCCAGCTCCGTCCTGGGATGCCCCCTCGACCCGGTGGAAGTGGTGGGAGAGAGGAGAATGAGGACTAAGCTGTCCTCTCTGATGGACAGTGTCTCCCATCCTCTGAGGGACACCCTTACAGCACTAGAGAGCTCCTTCAGCGATAGACTCCTTCACCCCAGGTGTGTGAAGGAGAGATATCGCAGGTCCTTCCTCCCTGCTGCTGTGAGACTGTACAATCAGCACCGCTCTCAGCAACCCCCCTCCTATTGGACAATATGACTCAGTACTATTGTGTGCAATATACATACATTCATCGACATGTGCAATATATACAGTATATACATACTCATTGATGTGCAATAACTACTCAGGTGTAATAATCACTACCAACATATCTTTGTAAATACAGTCAGATTTATTATTTATTATTTAAATTTCCCCATTGTGGGACAAATAAAGGATTATCTTATCTTATCTTATCTTATCTCTGACGGACCAGCAGACAGTCGCTTCTGGGCCACTGCAGGACGGTACCGGTGTGACTACTCTGACTTGAAGCGGCTGATGCAGCGCTGCCACTGCTTCACCTCTACGCCTCTAGGTTAACACAGAGCTAAAAACGGTAAAAGTCAAATCAACAGTCCGGTGAGGATCCAGATTCAGAACAGTTTGACATATCACAAACCCAACTGGCTCTGAGTTACAAACTAAAGGAGCTTTAAATATGAAAACTCTATTTTAATCTGTGCGATGATTCCTAGCCTCACAAAAATATTTACAATTTACTCAATATCTAAAATTAAAAAAAGGTCTTTCATCTATATGGGTTCTCATGTGGATCAATAAATCCACCATCTCTGAGAAAATTCCAGGGTTTTCACTCATATATTTAATATTAGACACCACACATCCAACAGAGACCAATGGACATCCGTTATGACGGTCGGCATGTTGGGAACGTATCAGTGAGGGTCCTCCAACACTCTGAATGCACGTAAATAGCAAAAATGTATCTTTAATTGTGAACTTTAAAGTCATTTTCTGCTCAAAGATTTGTGTAATTCTGTTTTCAGCATTTAAGAATTTCACCAATGAGACAGAAAATCTAAATGTAGATATGGGGTTTTAATAATCACTTATGGTTTTATAAATGTATAGAACTGTATAGTTTTATCCAGCCGTCTGCTTCTGGGAGACAAAACATCTATTTTCTCAGAAGCTTCAAGGACTTCTAACATGTAGACCAACAACAGCCCTGGACACTATTTTCCTTTCAGGATTCTCATATCCTGTTGTTTCTCTCTCTCTTGCCGTCCTGTTTCTGCTGTCATTTACTATCATCTGCAGCTGTACGACCCTCTTACATGCAGTGGAATTAAACTGAATAAAAACCAAGAAAGTGTCAAGTCGTCTCTTTCTTAGAGCTGTAGTCATGGACACATGGACACACCTCCATCACATTTATCAATACCAACATTTATTTTACCCAATCTTTGGGATGATATACTTGGTCAAAATATTATCATTGAAAAAATTCTGTAAACATTATGAGGTAAAATAACTCAAAAAACCAGTATATATATAGATATATAGAGATAGAGGATAGATATATAGATATATAGATACACAGATAGATATAGATACAGAGAGACAGAAGACACACAGAGATAGATATATACACACACACACAACATATATATACACATATATATACACACACACACACACACCACACACAACACACACCACACACACACACACAACACACATACATACATACATACATATATATATATATACACACACATATTAGGGGTGTAACGGTACACAAAACTCTCGGTTCGGTACGTACCTCGGTTTTGAGGTCACGGTTCGGTTCATTTTCGGTACAGTAAGAAACATAAATGCAAAATATAAATGTGCTAGTTGTTTATAACACACTTTTGTGCTTTTTAACAATTGGAACATTAGCCTATACAAAGCTAGAATTCTGCTCAAAAATATAAATACAATATTCTAAAATGTAGATATTTTGAAAAACAAAATAAAAATAACATTGGCTCAGACTTTTGCTTAAAAAAATAATCCATCTGATGTGCAAAATTGAACAGTTGCAACACTGAACAGTTTCAAGTTGTTGGTCAGATTAAATAACATGAATAAGGCTCAGGGTGTTTTTTTAAAAACTAATCGTTTTATTCTTTCATAAAGTCCGGGTATGATTTTCTGGCTAAAATGTGGAAGAGAAGGTTATTGATATCCAGGCTCAATTACCTTTATCATGTGTTTGAAGCCAGCGTTCTCTACCACTGATTAGGGTGTTTGTGTGCACGCACGTCGCCTCGTCTGTGTATGTGGTGACGCGCCCAGTCCGCACACAGAATCTCGTGCTGGCTGTGCACTGAGCCCGGCAGAGAGAGAGAGAGAAGCGCGGCTCGCGAGGTAGACAGCAGCCAAGTGATGGCTTCAAACCTAGCGGTTTGAGTGCGTGTGAGTCTCAAAATCACCAGAAAAAGTAGCTAGATTTGTCGCTAGTCGCTTTTTACAAATTAAGTCGCTAGGGGGGTCTGGAAAGTCGCTAGATATAGCGACAAAGTCGCTAAGTAGGCAACACTGGGTGTGCGCACAACTGCGCATGTGCGGCTGCAGCACTCTGCTCCACAACGTGCGGTCCTCTACTTAATATGTCCGTGTGGAAACTCGTTCGGTACGCCCCGTCCCGAACCGACCTACCCATACCGAAACGGTTCAATACAAATACATGTACCGTTAATACATATATATATATAAATATATAATATATATATATACATATACATATATATATACATATACATATATATACATATATATATATATATATATATATATGGAAGAACAGTGTATTAAATAATTCAGGAGAAATATTGTATATTATATTTCTTACCAGACCGGTTTCCTGAAAAGTATTTTTTATATTCCAGGTGTAAATTACACAGATCCGAAGCAAAGAAGCTACTCATCCATCCGTTCATGGCTGAAACATCTCTAATCTAATAATCTAAATCAACTATTTAGATTATTAGATCTAAATAGATCTAACACTGGAAGGTGCAGGCTTCAAGAGGAGTTTTTAGGTGCTCTTGAAGATAACTTCCCAAGATGGCAGTAGTGTTGATACAGGAGGAGTGGTAGCATCTGTAGCTGGATAGCTACGGTTTTCACCTGTGACTTTTCATGTGTGCAGTCAAAGAACTGCTACGAGCAAAACGTCTTCCACAAGTTGTGCACGGAAATGGCTTCTGATCAGTAAGAGTTCTCATGTTTGGGGCAAATTACCCACATGAGTAAAACGTTTCATGCATATTTTGCGGGAATGTGTGTTCTCACCTGTGTGAATTCTACGGTGGTTCAACAAAGCACCATTCTGAATAAAACGTTTCCCACACTGTTCACAAGGATACGGTTTTATACCTGCGTGAATTCTGACGTGAGCAGTCAAATTACCCTGCTGATTGAAACTTTTCCCACAGAATGTGCAAGAGTAAGGCCTTTCCCCTGTGTGGATTCTCATGTGGATGGTCAGATACTTATTATGAGAAAAAGTTTTTCCACAAGTCTTACAAGAATATGGCTTCTCATCCGTGTGAGTTTTCAAGTGTGAAGTCAGATTACATGTAGTAGGAAAACATTTTCCACATATCTTGCAGGAATACGGCTTCTCCCCAGTGTGGATTCGACTGTGTCTCGACAAAGCACCATTCTCAGTGAAGCATTTTCCACACAATTCACAAGCATACGGCTTTAAACCCGCGTGAATCCTAGTGTGAGCAGTAAAACTACCCTGCTGGATGAAACTTTTTCCACAGATTTTGCAGAAATAAGGCCTTTCCCCCGTGTGGATTCTTATGTGCACCAATAATTGGTCATTAGTTACAAAACCTTTTCCACATGTTCCACATATGTACGGCTTTTCACCCGTGTGGGTTCTCATGTGTCGCGACAGGTTTTCTTTGCCCCTGAAGCCTTTCCCACATTTCTCGCAGATATACGGCTTTTCACCTGTGTGGGTTCTCACGTGGCGCAAGAATTTTTCACTCTGCTTGAAACTCTGCCCACAATCTTTACATGAATAGGGCCTCTCTCCAGTGTGGACAGAGGTGTGTCTTTTTAATGCAGCGAAGACAGAAAAGTTTTTTCCACAAGTGTCACAGGAGTATGGCTTCTCACCTGTGTGGATTCTGCTGTGGATCTTCAGGCCGTGCTTTTTCAGGAACTCTTTCCCGCACATGTCGCAAGAATACGGCTTCTCACCTGAGTGGGTTTTCATGTGGATCTCTAAGGTCACCTGAGTGGGTCTTGTAGTGCATTTTCATTTGATACTTGAACTTAAAAACTTTCTCACAAACGTCACACTTAAATGACTTTTTACTCAAGGCAGTGTTTTTGTGATTTCTCCTCTTTGGTTTCAGTTTCGTATTTCCAGTTGAGTCTGAGTCTACATTCAGGCTCCGTTCCTGGTCCTGGTCCTGGTCCTGGTCCTCATTTACAGGAGTCTTGTTTAAGAGAAGCTGGTCACATCTTGGTTCATCGCAGTCACGTTCCTCATCACAGGTCTTCATAAAGTCATCTTCTTCCTGCTTCAGATCAAGCTGCTCTCTGGTCTGGCTGAGGAAGGGTTCCTCCTGTTCCTCTTTAATCTGTGGAGGTTCTGGTGTCTCCTGGTCCAAACTGGAGCTCCTGTTTTCCTTACAGAGCCGCTGCTCAGCGTGAACATCCTCCTCTTTACAGACATACTGCTGTGATATATCTGGAGACGAAATAGGACAACAACGTCATTGCTGTAATGATAGAAAAAGGAAACATCTAAACAGATAAATGGAGATGGGCCGTTTATCTCAAACAGGTATTACTGTGTTACAAACCGAGTTCACAATAAAACAGCAAAACATAACAGCTCACAGAATATAAACTTGGGTTACAAGGTTACAGCTGACATCCCAAAACTTGCAGTTCCTCCACTGATCAGAGCCTGGTACAAAAAAAGTTTTAGTCTCCAAAGCTAAATTTCACATTTATACAGGGAGTGAAAGTTTTATGTACCACATAAGGTAAAATTGCATAAAGCTGACAACTGATGTATGATTAGGGGCATGTTTTTTTTCTGTTTTTTATTGGAGTGACAGCTAGATTTCAGTCTCTAGTGTCAAGCTACTCGCTGTCATCACTTCAGCTACTTAGCACCTTTAAGCATAATCATTCTTATTTTAAAGATAATATGGCTTGTTGTAGGGCTGGGCAATAAATACAATTTAATTGATTAATTTGAACATCTAGTTTACGGCGGTCTTTGAAAAATGAAAATTAGTTTTCGCCTTTATTTGTATAGTTATGGTATGGCACTGCTACCAAGAACGTCTGTAGCTGGAAACACCCTCACCCAACAGTTGTCAGGTACAGACAAATCTACGATGTAGCCACGTAGGTTGTGAAAGATGTTCAGTGCATGGGTCACTGAGAAGAGCCATTTTACAAAACAATGCCAATAACAACATAAACACAATTAATTGCCTTGGAGTTGCCAGTCTCGGGTGCTTTGTACAACACTGCAACTTGTTGTAAACGAGAAACCGCTATCACAGCGTAGTATAAGTGATACAGTAGCTGTCAGTAGAAAATTAGTAGAAAAGCACTCGCCACTGGCAGGCTCACGCTTGGTGGACATTCAAGTGGAGCTAAACATGCCACACAAGTGTCTACAACAAGATGTGTGAATGACGTGGAACAGTAAATATTCTTTGATGCGTAGTCTTCCTGAACAGAAACAAGACTTGCATACATGTAAAGTTAAGATGACAGTAGAATAACACTCAATTGGTTTGTTTTATTATTTCTAAATATTTTTTAAATCATGTTATAAATATTTTACAGTAGATCAAAAACATTTTTTTTATAAATCAATGATTTAAAACATATTTGTTTATTTTTAATGACCTCTCACGACCCACCTGCAGTACCTCCACTGACCACCAGGGGGCCGCGGCCCACACTTTGGGAATCACTGGGCTAAAGTTATTGCGGCTAGGTAACTGGCAGCATCCATCAAGTGTCTTTATCGTGCTCCTAAAGCCGCTTTTGTCCACAGTAAGAAACAGTGCCATGACCTTACACAAGATTACAGTAATGGCATTTGTAATAATAATAAATCCACCACTGATTCTTTTTGTCGTATTTAGTGTCCAACGTTGCACCGGTCTTCTTTACTAGCACTCCTCTCCCTCACATCAATCCATGTTTGCAACCGCTAGCATGTTTTTTACATTCACTTTCAACCAAAGTCAAATCGCGGTTGGCCGGCATTGTAAAAATCTCTACCATTAGCTACATTTATATCATTTCTACCGTATACCGTTTATACCGCCCACCGTATCAGAATCAGAATCAGAATCAGCTTTATTGGCCAAGTTTGTGCACACAAACAAGGAATTTGACTCCGGTTACTAAGCTCTCTTTGTACAATTAGAATAAAATAAAATAAATAAAAATATAACAAATTACTAGCACAATATATACAACAATATACAACAATATATACAAGCTAACATGTTGTTGCGCAATTTTTTGTGGTTCTTCTGACACTCTGTGACTGTTAAGAGTTCATCAGAGTGACAGCCTGGGGAAAGAAACTGTCTCTGTGTCGGCATCAATACATGTTATCAAGTGGTCTTTTGTAGGTTATCTTTACTGAAGGACCAGGTTGTATTTTTTAACTGTCTAGTTGAACCCAAATATAAAAAAAAGTAAAATGATATTTTAGTTCCTAACTGATCTAATTTGAAGAGAAATGATTGTCTCGTCACGATCATGAACTGAAACAATACTACGATTTTGATTCGAAACATATGCTGGACAATAATTCAATAACAGTTTATATCACAACAGAAAGTGTTTCAATAATGACAATATGACTTTTAAACATACTTCTGATATTTGATATATTATTTCTATTATGAACACGCCAATAAGTTCCTTGGTTTTTAATTTAAATTAAAGGACAACACTAATATATATTCTATCTGTATTTTTTTTTATTGTTTTTATTTATTAAATATAGTTTTAAAGGACAAGGCTTTTTGGATTTGGTTTATTCATTTTTCAGAGGTTTGCGGGCAC
>JAGFBZ010001804.1:0-134764 GCA_018398805.1 Hirundichthys speculiger | reverse complement strand
TGTTTTAGGACAAACACACCACGTTAATGAATATTCATTTAACTGCCCCGAGTCCTGACATTGGCTAAACCAAACTACTGTTTGTTTGTTTCAATTGCTTGACCTGCCACCTGACATTTCGCAGCCTATTAGATGGAAGGGGATGGTCGACCGGGGGGGGGGGGGGGGGGGGGGGGGGGGGGGCTGAGTGAGAGAGCCGCCAATATCTTTACCTCTCTCAGGTAAACACGGATCCTGTCAGAGAGCACCGACCAGACCCGAGACTAACTGTACAGATTCTGACCCAAACCTGGAGTCACGTCTTGTGAATGGACTTGAGACCCGATTTGGGTCGGGTCGTAACCTCGGGTTTTCGGGTTGTTCCGAAGACCTCTAATCCATACTGATTCCCTAGAATTGGTGTACATTAAAGATCAAAAATAAAACAACTCAGCAGATGTCGGCAGAAACATGGATTGTGAAAGTAAACTGCAGACTTTGTAAGAGTTTCTCAAATCAAATCAAGAAAGATTACCATTGAGGGACATTACTACCTAGCCTAGCCTTCTCGATACATTTCATTCAGTCAAAATTCAAAAGTGGTTTTTAAATTAAATGAAGGGACCAACATTTAAAAGTAAAAATCTGAAGGTAAAGCTTGGTAATATTATCATGACTACTACAGACGGACATCACTCATTTCTCCTGATATTGTGGATAATTGTTACTCGAGATTTATTAAACATGTAACCCTCGGTTAAATTCACTTCACTTCACTTCAATTCAAAAATATTTAGTTAATCCTTTTTTTTCATTTAGTTAATCCGTGAAAGAAAATTAATTGTACAATAGTAGTCAAAATTTAAATGTAATGAGGAATCATTATTTGGGGAATTTAGGAACAATTGGCATGGTCAGATTGCAAAATGAATTTTGGGTTAGGGTTAGGGTTATGGTTCCTGCAGCCATGTCTTTCTGATCAAATCCTTCACCCAGCTACACACGAACTGATCATAAGCCTGCAGAGACTCGTAGGTTTTCAGTTTCTCCAAAATTTAGGCATTTTTTGTCATGAAATATCCTTCAGATCATGTGTATAATCTTGTTCAGCTGTCTGTACTGGTCGATCCCAGCATTGCTGCTATTTTCTTACATAACAAAACTGAGATTGGGTATCGAGTGTTTTGCCTTCTGCTACAGTTTGGCTGTCATTTTCTGGGGATTGTAGGATATTTCTGATGGTGAATACTATCACAAATACTATCTTTACTGCATTATAATACAGTGGGTCCCATTCATAAAACGTGAGCAGGGTGGGCAGAACCATATCACATGAAGCAACGCCTTCACGAG
This sequence comes from Hirundichthys speculiger, assembly GCA_018398805.1. Classification (NCBI taxonomy): domain Eukaryota; kingdom Metazoa; phylum Chordata; class Actinopteri; order Beloniformes; family Exocoetidae; genus Hirundichthys; species Hirundichthys speculiger. The sequence continues at coordinate 133,432 of JAGFBZ010001804.1, read as the reverse complement.
ATTGAAGGAAAAGAACTGTGAGTACGAATCTTATGATTGGCTCACATCTCTTGCTTCAGCCGCAGAGGAACAAACAGTTCACATTCAATTCATAGTTCATAGAAATTAAAATGAACTAGTTCATAGTTCAGAAATTAAAATGAATAGTTCAACCACCATTTCAAAAAATGAACTAAATAGTTCATTTTTAGTTCATTTTTTTAAAATTTTTTTAATGTTGCTGCGAGCAATTATTGTCAAAATGATTACCACTGCCCATATACTACCCACACAACAAACGGCAATTATTTTATCCATTTTAATTGTCAAAAACTATGTGTCCAATTCTGAATCCTTAACCAACCAGGGTTCACATTAGCATTGAAGGGACAGCCCATGTAAAACTGAAAAAATTTGCATGGCAGTCAATTAGTTAATTAGGATTTAATAATTATACTTATAGTCAGTAATATTTGCTCACGGGTTATGCTCCAGGTCTCTGAAAAGTGCCTAGAGACAATGTATATTGTAATGGAGGCTATACAATTAAAGTTGAATTGAACTGAATTTTAAATAACAGCTTTGTGCCAACATTCCACTTGTTTTATGTAAAATACTACAAATTGTTTTTCTTCTTTAGTTGGCTACTTGCACTGTGCAGCAGACAGTGGAAGCTGTATTGCCCCCTTTTGTTTCTGTTGTGCATTGCAGTTGCAAATTAAAATTTAGCACTCACCTTTTGTCTATGACATTTATAGGATTTTATTTGACATGTTGAAATTCCATGTTGAAAATTTCAATTTTTTTAAATTAACATAATTGATTATGTTGAATAATTGGACAAAAATTGGACGAAATTGGGCAACAGAGGATTGGAAAAATTTTGCCTGGTCTGATTAGTCTTGATTTTAGTTACAAAATTCAAATGGTCAGAATTTGGCATCAACAACATAAAAGCATGGATCCATCCTGCCCTGTATCAACAGTTCAAGCTGGTGGGAGTGGAATGGTGTGGGGAATATCTTCTCAGCACACTTTTGGCTCCTTAATTGAGGATAGATTAAATGCCCTAGTCTACCTGAGTGTTGCTGCCAAAAATGTCCATCCCTTTATGACCACAGTATACCCATCTTCTGATGGATACTTGTAACAGGATAATGGACCTTGTAGCCAAATTCAAATATTCTCAAACTGGTTTCTTGAACTTGACAATGAGTTCACTGTACTCCAGTGGCCTCAACAGTCACCACATCTCAATCCTGTAGAGCAGTGATTCCCAAAGTGTGGGCCACGGCCCCCTGGTGGGCCATTACGGTACTGCAGGTGGGCCGTGAGAGGTCATTAAAATTAAACAAATATGTTTTAAATCCTTGATCTTTTTAAAATATGTTTTTAATTACTGTAAAATATTAACGACACGATTTAAAAACATTAAGAAGTAACAAAACAAACCAGTTAAGTGTTATTCTACTGTCATCTTATGTTAATACGACAAGTGTCACCTTATTTGTTGACCTCTTACATTAATGTGGTTCCTAGTCCTGTATGTTGATTAGTTGTGATTAAAGGTTTCAGTGGGCCGCGGAGATTTTTCGCATTTCAAATTGGGCCTTGGTATTCTGAAGTTTGGGAATGGCTGCTGTAGAGCACTTTTGGGATGTGGTGGAGTGGAAGATTTGCATCATGGATGTGGAGCCAACAAATCTGGAGCAACTGCATGAAGCTATCAGGCCAATATGGACCAAATTCTCTGAGGAATGTCTCCAACACCTTGTTAAACTGAATCATGAATAATTAAGGCAGTTCTAAAGGCAAAACGGGATGCCACCTAGCAAGATGTACCAAATAAAGTGGCCAATAAGTGTATATGGTAATGGTATTTTTGATGTCTCAAAAATATCTTTGCAACCCTCAGTTCTTCTAAAGAAACAGAAGTCAGGCCACAATCACTGTAATCTCTTACTCAGTAGTTACCTTATGCCAAAATGATGTCTGTTACACCGGTCCAGTCTTGGGTCTTAGCTGCTATTAACACAATAAGTTAGATGTTGCACTTCAAACCTGGTAAATGTTCTTTTCAATTAAAGTCATGGGTAAATAATGAAAATCAAGTGGCCGTTTAATTTTGGAGAGTTTCTCTTTTAAACTCATGTGTCCTGAGGGTGCTCTCTGTGTCTGCGGTCCAGCTCTCTGGAACAAACTGGCAAAGAAATGAAATCTGTCACCACTTTGTCTGCATTCTAAATGAAACCTAACTTTCAAGTTAACACAAGCCTCTGTTCATTTACTGTGTGTATGTTTGTGTTCGTGCAAATTTGCATTGTAGAATTAGTTGTGCTGCAGCCATTAATGTAAGGCATATTAGGTGAAGCTGGTATGCTGTATTTGACTTGTTTATAAATGATGCACCAATCTCCTTTTTTTCAGTTCCCATTAGATTCTGCTATATTCCTCCTTCATAACTAATACTGAATCAGCTATCTTTTTTCTTGTTGTCATTCTAGCATTTTAATCAGTGAATACCTTCAAACAACATTTGATGAAATCTAATCGAGTAACATCAATAGAACTCATATTAATGATCAATAGTAAAAAGAAAAGCATTTCCAAACACACAATGTAAAGATAACTCAAAGTTAATCTTTACCTTGAATGTGTGTTTTGTGTCTCCATATGTGTCTTTTATGTGGAGTAGGAATAAGCTGCCCAATATTTTCCAATTTCACAAATTTATTAGAAAACATTCTTACTGAGAACAATAACATGTGCTGTTATTTGGTGGACAATTTTATTCCAAGTGTTTCTCAGCACCGTGAGCGCCCATATTTTAAGAGTGGATGGCCCCTTTGAGAATCAGCGATGTGACCTGGCATTAACATAACCAAACCGACAGCAATAGCTTCTCCCAGCAGCTATTTGTGAGATGAATCACAAGGAGCTTTTAATTGCTTTGTCAAGGTATCATGGTATCACAACAAAAAGTAATTTAAAATTTTAAAACGTGCATGACGTGGGCCGCTGTGTTGCCCAGTGGTTTAAGCAGGTGATCCATGTACGGAGGCTACAGTCCTCTTGCAGCGGTTGCAGGTTCAACTCCTCGCCTGCAACAACTCGCTGCATGTCTTTCCTGTTCTCTTTCTGTTCCTCCTTCCTGTCTCTCTCTACTGTAAAAAAAAAGCCACTGAAGCCAAAAAGAAAAAAAAGTGCATGATGCTTTGAAACAGTTTCACCTTATGCAGTGAGAGAAAGTCGTGCTTCTTTCAAGAGTCAACGCGTGGTGACTGCATTACATCTTGGCCATGAATGGTATCCATTGATAGAGCCACATCAAACTCCCTTTACTGAGCCCCTTGCATGTCACTTCCTCCTATATTTGTGTGTGTGAAGGCGTGCACACAGCCATAGATTAGGTTTGGACAAAAAGAAATCCATCCATGATGTTAATTTATATGACTTTCATGTCTCCTCTGACATTCCTGAATAAACCGCCAACAGGAGGAAAATCTCGGACCTATTTATGTGACACTGATTGAGAGTGATTGATTACTTCAGGGCATTGCAACACTTGCTAGGGTAGGAAGTTCATGTTTACACTTGCTGATGAAATAATGGCAGATGGCATCTGGAACCTTCCATGAAAATGAAGCAAAGATGCATACTTGAGTTACTTTTCGACTCATGGGTATTAAGGCAGAATTTGTGGTGTGACCTGCTCTTTTCTGAGTGCATACCAAGCGCCTCAGTGCACAATGACAGCAGTATCAGTGTGAGATCTCTTGAAGAGGAATGGAGCTGTAATGTCATTTATCTACAGGCCTCTGTTAACGTTTGCTCCCAGGGAAGTATGAAATTGAGATAAAAGCTGGCCAATCGAGTGTCAGCCAGCCTAGTGCCTTGTGCTGATGACGTGCTGATAAAAGCGACGGATGGGAGTACGTACTGCGTCTTTAAAGCTCAGTGACTTCATTTATCTAGGGCTCTTCATCGGCAAAGCTTGCAAACCTTATACCAAAATCAATACTCAGCTAACCGGCTTGCTCTATTTTTATGGTAGGCTTGGTTGTAAAGTTAAATATGAGTCATTATGAAGAACAGCAAAATTCCTCAGATTTATTATACGAACGAGGGCCTTTTGTCTATTGTGTCATATGCAACGGTCTTGTTTATGAATGTGCGCGGTGATCCAGGTTTGTGGCATAAGATTCCACAGAGAGCTATAAACTGAGCTGCAAAAACACATCTCCTTGAGACTAATATCATCTAATCCAGACAATAGACTTTAGTCCAGTTGATTATATAACGTTTTAAAGTACTGTGTTACACAAAATAAAAATACACCGATCACCCCAAACATTAAATCCACTCCAAGGTAAAGTATATACCAGTGATCATCTCATTGCAGTACAATAATCTACTTGGAAACCTTGGGTCCTTGGCAGGTGCAGAAGAAGGAATGTTATCTAGGTCCTTGAAACAAGACCACAAACAGTCCTCCTTTTGCATCTGTTGACATCAGTTTCCACAACATTGGTTGACTTGTAGACAGCAGCAACTAAACAGAAATAACTGTACAAACAGTCCTTTTTATACACATACATTCAAGAAAGTTTGCATTGGGCAGATACAGGCAAATTGATATCTGAAAGTAATCAACCTTAAAAATTCAGGCTTTGCTGTAACTACAACCCTTACATACCAATTCAACAAAACCCAAATCTTAGCTGGGCAAGTCTATAGATCCTAAGCTTTGATTAGAGACTTTGGGTTTGTTTTTTTTAACTGTAAAATGTAAATGTGCAGCAGAGAAATACCGGAATGGTGTGTGTTACTTTGAGAAAAAATTCCAGTGTGCTACCGACCAGTTAAGATGACACAGTACATCCTATAATGCAGTGTGCCTGCACACATATCAACACTGAGCACTGGACTAGTTTATAGTACATGCTGCATACTGCATTGTATGCTCAGAATGTGGCTTCAAACACAGCGTTAGTTTTCAGGTTTGGTAAAAAGCAAGCCAAACTGAAAGAAAACAGTAAAAACAGTAACAAAAGCATCAGAGGCCTTACCTTAAAGTCACAAATGCAAGTCACCATGTTCCCAATTCTTAGACACTCCCCATCAAACTTGCATGTGTTGGTGTCACACAAGAACATGTCTGTGTCCCGGTCGTCAAAACCTGGAGGACAAAAGCCAACAAGAGACATCAGCGAATAACTGTTTTCCTGTTCAGCCCTCAAGCAACTCTAACCCGAGCCTCGGTTCTGCTATTGGTCATGGTTCCCAAAGGATGATGCACTCTTTGATCACACAGTGTGCAATTTAAAAAGACAATACTAGACCAGTCCTTGCTACTCGTCTTTGAATCTTAGAAGAATGATGATTTTTTTTTTTCTTTTCCATTTGGTGTCTTGATGATGCTGGAAATAGAGGCTAGGAGAGAGAACTGCTTCACGTGGTTGTCTATCATTTCCCACATGTAAGAAGAAGCAATGTCTGGGGACTTATACATATAGATGCATCCAATATGCTATAAAGTCATATGTGTCTCCATTTATTTATTTACCATTTTCCTTTAACATTTTTTGTATACAACAAGGTTGGCTCTGAGGGCTTTGTCCTGGAGAGACAAACCTGGGAAATGATCCAATTCAGGATGTGTTATGGCTCTGAAATGACAACCTGAATCAAATCATAGCTACGTGGGCATCAGACCATACAGCAAGCTCAGGGTTATTTGTCTGCTTGAGCTGATTGCTTACAAAAGTCATCTCATGTACATGGAGGCTATGTACAAAAGAAAGCGGTTTAAATCTGACAAACTTCCTGCTGAAACAGAGATGGAAATTTAATTGTTAGAGCAAAACTAGACCATATCATACTGCAGGTATAATCTCATTAATTTCTGAGTGAAAACTACAAGAGCGATATTACTTTCCCAGTTTTTTGTAGCTATAAATTTAGTGCTGGAAAAATCATCAGTAGTCTTATAAAGCCTCTTCAGCCCTGAGCTGCGGTAGGCTGACACTGAAATAAGTGGATGTACCCTGCTTCTCACCCTAAGTTTTGAGTCTGTCTACCACAGAAATACACACTACAAGGCATACTCACACACGCAGCCAATTTAGAAGCACTAGCTTACCTAAGATTTATGGACTAATACAGCACTGTGAGCAAAAGCACCTCACTTACGCCAAACAGACAGAAGGAAAATAATCACTAATTTTTTTTTTTCAAAAAAAGGCCTTGGCCAACATAAAGGTACAAACCCAGAACCTTGTTGGTGTTAGGCAACAGTACAGAAAGGCAACCACTTTCCTGCAAGGCACTCAAAAAGTCACAGTCTTAAAAAGGTTTAAAAACAACAAGGACAACCAAATTCAATGAAGCAGTGATTGGGTCTCGCACTGTCTTTCATGAAGTCAAACCCTAGGATTTAAATTACTTTAAAAAGAAAAAAAAACCTTGGTATTTCTGAAATACTTTATACTTATACTAAATACTTTATTATCTATCTATCTATCTATCTATCTATCTATCTATCTATCGATCTATCTATATGAGAATATATATATATATATATATATATATAAAAAAAATTAAATAATGAATTCAAAAGTAGTGTAAAATGTACTTTTATTTAAATGTTCTGCTGCCATATGAACTAAAGTGCCATAACATAACACTTTTAACATCACCTCTTGTCAGTAACACATATTTAGTGTAAATCTCATCTTAAAAAAATGTAAAATAAAATAAAGCTTATGGCCGCTGCCAGGGCATTAATGTCATCCTGTTTTTGTAAAAAATAAAAAAAAAAGTCTACAAACACAATCCAAAAAAATGATTGTGGCTCAGCACAATTATAACATTAAAACAGGTAATTTCTGAGGTAACAGCAGAAACTTTTAACGGGGAGTTCAACTTGTCAGTTGTTACAAATAGTCTTGTTTCTGTCAAATCCTCCATCTGGAAGAACTTTAAAATGAAAATGTCCATGTTAAAGTTCAGTAACTTTACCAATCCGTGTATCAGTCATTCTTTCCATTTTCAATTGTCAATCAAAAAAAAAATAAATAAATAAATAAATAAAAAAAGTGACATTTTATTAAATTTTTGTTTTTTAAATCTAACACACAAAAAAAAAAAAATCGAAAAAAATGCCTGTCTTTTTTTATATTTCAATTTTAGACTTGGATCAAAAATACAAAATGAAAAAATGGGCCACGGAACTGAATTTGTTTTATAATCGAGGACTGGACTTTCTGTTATCGTTACACATCTGTGCCACTAGATGGAGCCACACTGAAGTAACCAGCTAGAGAATAGCAGGACAGTGAACACATGGAGCAGATCTGATGTAACGTGGAGGAATGACACAAAAGTTTCGTTGCAGTCCAGAATCTTTCTTTTCAAACAGAACTGTTAATATGCTACCAGAGTTGCTACCCGAACTGTAAAGTACACAGATTTTTATCGCTCTCCATGTCTGTTTTAGCTTTTCTGCATGTTTTTCCGCCAATTCAAACTGAAAGAAAACAGAGTAAAAACAGTAACAAAAGCCAGTTAACGCGCGATAAAAGAAATGTCAGCGTTAATAAATTAATGAGTTAATGCGATAACAACGCATTAACTTGCCCAGCCCATATATATATATATATATATATATATATAATATAAAATCTAAAACAATAAAGCACAACGGTACACATTTCTAGCAAATCACAGATACAGAACACTACAATATCAGCTAACTTGCAAATGACCCAGTATTCACAAGTGTTGTGACCGCTACGTGCATTTAAGCATGTACAATATAGGCTTTGTCTTTGAAAATAATCTTTACTCATAAATGGTCTATAATTAAAGCAACACTTCTGTAAATTACAATATCATAGCTGGGTTTGTTTTTAAATGATAGGTTTTAATTTTATTTTCAACATTATGATTTAGTCAACTGATGAGTTGTAAATTATGCTCAATTTCCAGTAAGAACTGCAGAACAAGACCTATAAGCAGCTAAAAAAGGAAAAAGGTTAATTTTGGTAACGATCTGTTTTTATACAAAAGATGTGATATTGAAACTTCATTTTACTTGTTGCAGCTGTTTCCACTGAACAACCAATTTACTTTGAGCAACATTCCACCTTTCACAAGCAGAAATAAGATCAGTATTTTTGGAGATTTTGATCTGGTCAATCATTTAGCATGCTGGCAGCTTTACTGTTTTAGTTCACTTTGCTTTCAAAACATTGCTTTGGATTATTACAGAAATCTGTTGGTAGAGACCAATACCAAAGCTTGACCAATCCTGATAAATGATATTGCTGCTCTGCAACTGCACGATGCACGAATAAGTAGATTCTTACTGGCAGTTCACCATCCATCCATCCATCCATCCATTAACTCCCGCTTGGTCCGGAATCGGGTCGCGGGGGCAGCAGCTTCAGCTGAGAGGCCCAGACCTCCCTCCCCTCGGCCGCTTCCACCAGCTCCTCTGGGAGAATCCCGAGGCGTTCCCAGGCCAGCTGAGAGATATAATCTCTCCAGCGGGTCCTGGGTCTTCCCCGTGGTCTTCTCCCAGTTGGACATGCCCGAAACACCTCCCCAGGGAGGCGCCCGAGGGGCATCCTAACCAGATGCCCGAACCACCTCAACTGGCTCCTCTCGATGTGAAGGAGCAGCGGCTCTACTCTGAGTCTCTCCCGAATGACTGAACTTCTCACCCTATCTCTAAGGGAGAGTCCAGCCACCCTACGGAGAAAGCTCATTTCCGCCGCTTGTATCCGCGATCTCATTCTTTCGGTCACTACCCACAGTTCATGACCATAGGTGAGGGTTGGAACAAAGATCGACCGGTAAACAGAGAGCCTTGCCTTTTGGCTCAGCTCTCTCTTCACCACAACGGACCGGTACAGAGCCTGCACCACAGCAGACGCCGCACCAATCCGTCTGTCGATCTCCCGCTCCTTTCTCCCATCACTCGTGAACAAGACCCCGAGATACTTAAACTCCTCCACTTGAGGCAGAACCTCACTCCCGACCCGGAGGAGGCATTCTACCCTTTTCCGACTGAGGACCATGGTCTCAGATTTGGAGGTGCTGATCCTCATCCCTGCCGCTTCACACTCGGCTGCGAACCGCTCCAGTGAGAGCTGCAGATCCCCACTCGATGGCGCCAACAGGACCACGTCATCTGCAAACAGCAGAGACGAGATCCCGACACCACGGAACCGGAACCCTTCCGCTCCATGGCTGCGCCTAGAAATTCTGTCCATAAACGTTATGAACAGAACCGGTGACAAAGGGCAGCCCTGGCGGAGTCCAACTCCCACCGAAAACGAATCCGACTTACAACCGGCAATGCGGACCAAGCTCCCACTCCATTTGTACAGGGACCGGACAGCCCGTAACAACGGGCCCAGCACCAGTTCACCATAGTTTACCAAATCAACAAAAAGGTTTGTACATTTATTTAAACCGGTACAACCAATAATTTTCATTAAATATCAAAATGGAAAGATTTAATAGTCTCCTACTAGAAACAGGCTTCCAGAGATTGGAAAAATTTTTATTCAACGGTCTAAAATCCCTAGTTTATTGAATAGAACTTGGTCAGCCAGCAGGGCGATTGGAAGGAATAAGCAATAGAGATGAATCCTGAGACAGTCCAAATAAAAAATAAAATTCCGGGAACATATCAGCGTAATCAGAGAAAATTCAGTCAACACAATGTGAGTAATGTCTAACTGACTGCAGGAAAAGAAATAGTTAATGACAAAGTTCAAAAGAGGTCATCACAAAATGAAACTATGCAGGGCAAAGAAATGGTGTAAAGAAGTAAATAAATAGATTCCATCTTACTGAGGTAGTTCTGGTCACTAAAGACATTTATTTAAATTTTAGCTATTTATACACTGCAAATTGGGACAATATGTGTATATAGGGGCACAATAAATCACAATCAGGAAATATCCTCCTCAAAGCATATTTCCAAAGAGCAGCACACCACTGCAGATATGAAAAATGATAGCGTAGACATGTGTGATGACCGTTTTTAAGTTCAACAAATTACATAATAGCTTTCAGCTCTGGCTTCTCAGTTGTTCTCCAGCTTGGATGTTTTAAGCGCTTATAAAATGTTTAATGAAGCAGTGGTTAAAGAATAGAGTAAGTATCAAGTATGCTTTACATCCTGAGGCCATGTTACATTTGGAATCTAAAGCTGCATATGAACATCAAAGATGTTCATCTTTGATGTTCAAAGATGAACAGTGTCTATTTTATTCTTATATTCATCTCAGTTCGTGCTGTGCTGCCTCAAGGAATATCGTATTAACCAACAGGCAAAGCGTGCAGTTTTTGTTTAAGCCTCTGTGACTCAAATCACACACCCCACTGACAGTTGTTACATAAAATGCATCTTTCTTTAAGCTGGAATGTCCCTTGCAGGAAACAGAAATTAATCTAGTTATTCTAATCAACCAAATCAAACAAGAAAATTCCAGAGCTCAGAATTGCTCAATTTATCCCATACAGTTCCATTAAAAGAGACATATTTGTACTTAAAATAAATAAATAAATAAATAAAATGACAGGTCCTTGAGGTCTTAATGAAATAAATGATTTGGTCAAACTACCACAGAGGTACAACAGCTCTCTTTTAAACCATGCCTTTTCATCTCTTCTCAAAACCAGAGACTATATAAAAGAACTGGACAAACCCCCTGTGACATCACCACACAGGTCCTGTGAAGAGTGATTCATTTTCCAGTCCCTTGGCAGGAGGTGAATCTGCTCAACCTCAGTTAATTCAAAAATGGTGAACTGGGGAACACATCTGACGATTGATTGGAACACACCTGCATTACCTGTTACTTCAAGTTAGTTATTGGCTTAGCTCATCCTAACCTATGATTCTAACTAATTTTACCTTATATTCACCACGATCCAGGTTGCTGTCCAGAGGTACTGGTCAACAAGCTGGAAACCACCTGTAGCCCAGCTTTCAGCCCAGGGCAAAGGTGCTTTCTGTCAACTGCTCCTGCTGCTGCTGGAGCTAACTTCTGTTCTATAAAATTACCCCCACAACAAGCCAAATCATATTAAAGAATGATTATGCCATGTCCTGGCAAGAATGATTGAGCTGTTATGATTCTTGAACACAGCTCATGACGTCTGAGCTGTTTTCACAGCTGTAGTCACAGTTTATAAGTCATGGAGAGGAACTTTATATTTTTACACCTCCTGGTTGGCATCAGTTTTAAAAACTAGATGTTGTCCCTTATTCAAAACAAACTGTTTTTGGATGGTGGAGTCAGCTACACTAGTTATAAACTACACAAGTCAGCTTGACTGCCCTCTTGTCTGGAAGAAACTTGTGTTACATCTTTAAACCACCCATTTCTGAGGAACAACAAATTCAATATGATGTTAGGCTGAGGATAAACATGAGGACGCTGGATAATCCTACTTTAATCTGGGTTTGTGATCTCACACTATCTTTGGTTTTGGAGCATCTTTGCTCCAACCTCAAGTACCACAGGCAGTGATTGAGAGTGGAATACAGGCAAGCACCGCCTGCTTGGCTGGATTCAAAAGAGATAACAAACTCACCCAAAGGTTCCAAGATCGAGATCATGTGACCGTTGCACCTGAGTCTGCTCGTTTAAGAACTTATATCTCACCATGTTTTGTTCTTTCTACACCTGTACATAGTGCTGGGCAATATGACGATACATATCGTGGGGACGATAGAAAAGTGTGTATCGTGCCATTTCTCTTCTATCGTTTCTACCGTTTCTAACCTAATTTTATCAATTATTACAGCAAATATGTAATTAAATAACCTGCAACGATAAATTTGATAGAATCATATCTACTTCTACAAAGTAGCCTTTTATGTTTGCACTTTTATTCATGGTTAATGCCTTAAACAGAGTTTTTTTCAACCCTGATGTTTACTTTAGACACTTTATATTGGTTTGCAAACTTTGCACTACAAGGTTACAGATTTCAGAAAGTTAAAAAAATAATTTGTGTTTATTTTTTATAGCTGAACTTCAGTGCAAAAATGTGTTTTTCCTCTCAGAAACTGTTGTGCACTTTAAAAAAATGTGAAAGCTACTGTACCTCTGTACCTACCTGTTTTTGCTGCACTAAAATGTATGTTTGTGACAGTTCAGCTAAATGTCCTTTCAAAATAAAGTTGAAAAGTAAGCAATGAAATTTTTGTCAAACTTTTCAGAGAATAACTGAAAACATACTTCATTATGGTATATTGTGATATATCGTTATCGTGATATAAAATAGTCCATATCGTGATATATGATCTTTTCCATATCGCCCAGCACTACCTGTACATTTAAAAAGGCTGAGTGGAGTCAAATAAAATGTGTTCTTCAACTTATAGACTGACCTTTTCCTAAAACGTGGTTCAAATCTTTTCTAAAGCCTTCTGAATTGTTAACACACAGTCTCTGCTAATAAAGTGATGTCAATGTACAAGCCTGCTGGTAGTGTTTGAAATTTTGCCGGGTTCTCTCTGCCATTTCCTGTCATTTTCTGAATACCTGCAGACTCAATGTGTTGTGTGTGAATTGATGTGGTCTACCAGTGGCCAAGGGCTTCTGGGCCACTCCAGGGCACTTCTGGTGCAACTACTCTCATTGACTTGAATGGCAATGCTTAAAAGTGACTGGCATGTCACTTCTGTTCCACATCCTGTGGGACTTGAGCTTTACATTGGAGTTTTTGATCTGGCAGCCACTTCACTCGGCCTAATATATGCTTTATAAGCTCTCAAAGCAAGCAAATATAAAATTTTTAAAATGTTTTATTTAATTTGGTATTCGATCCTCTGCAGGGAGAGCATTTTGCACTCCTTTCAAAGTTAATTTCTTTTCATTATTGAACAGTTGGATTCAAATGACTTTCAACTACAAATTAAATTCAACTAAAAATACAAAACACCTAATTATGATTCAAAATATTATTCAGAATTTTAGCTTTAAAACCCATAGTTATCTAAAAAATGACTTCAAAATAGACTTTAAGGTTATACCCCAGCTAACAGGTAAGTCTCCAAATGGCCCTTATTTAAAAAAAAAGAAAAGCACTTTGTATTTCTTGTGAATAAGATACGTGAAAAATATCATAGTCTGTTTTGTTGTCATTAAAGTTGTACCCGGACTTGGTGAGACATAAGGTTGTCTGGCTGTGTCTTTCATCTAATAGTTCACAACAGTTCAGAATACATCTATTGGCATCTAAAGTAAGTTCAGCCAGTGATTTTTTTCCCCCCCACAGTCTATTCAAACACATGTAACTTTTGGTTAACGTTCCCAGAATGTGAGAGTTAATCTCTAAAAGTGCTGCAGGAACTACTATCACAAAACCTTAAAAACCTCACAAAGTTAAAATACAACCATAGATGAAACTCAGAATGAATTTATTTTTTGAAAGTGTCTTTTCTCCTTGGAGAACCTTGAAGAGATTGAGCAAAACAAAAATATCTCATCCAGGATCTCAACTTTACCATGTACATTTAAAACCACACTTTCTACATTGCTATTTTCTTTGCTCTCTACTGTGCTTGACTCATACTTGTTATGATGGACACCTGGGCACATCACCCCCTGTAACCTCAGTGTAATAATCGGTGGCTGTAAAAGCTCTTCTTGGTGTAGAACAGCGTCATCGGGCAATAATACCCCATGGAAGAGAAGCCCATCCAAAAGTTCTTAATGACCATAAATTGTCAGTTCACTGTGAAAGTATACAATCATTGAGCCAAGAGCAGTGACATAAGAGGTCTCAATGCTTTGAGTACATGAATGGAACAAGGCCCTTAGCCTGAAGAGGGGTCGTATAAGGTAGTCTGAAGAGCCACAAAAAAAATTGGTGCCCTGTCAGCTGGCATGTTGATGGTACTCACTAGAGCGAAGCATTGTTATCATGACAATCATCCTGGCTACCTGTTCAGAAATTACTGGAAAAATCCTCAAATCCTTTTCAGGTCAGCTGGTAGACTCTTTCTAAAATGTGAAATGATTTCAGTGTGTGCAATACCAATCCAAAGTACAAAATTCATAGTTTTATTTTATTTTATTTTATTTTGCTCTATTTTTTTTTTTTTTTTTTTTTTTTTTGGGGGGGGGGGGGGGGGGGGGGGGGGCAGCAAGCAATGGAATTATAAAAACAAAAAAAAAACAAAAGGAAAGTAAAGAAGCAATTGTTTTTAAATGACAGGGAAAAACTAAAAAGTGATTCCTCCACATACCATTAAACTGTCTTGTGTACCAAGAAACAGATGCGCAGCTTGGACATCTTTGGGAGCCTGAGCTAGAGGAACACATGCATCACTTGAAAACAATAACTTTGAGGGATTCATTCCTGCAGGAGACATTTTTATCATCTTATGAACAACAGTGCAATCAATAATCACAGTACACATGAAGACACTTCGTCTCTACTGGAAAAACAGAGGAAACTGTCTCGGTCAAGTGTACACAAAAACGTTTGTGGCGTCAGCTTCATTAATGATTTAAGTCTTCCAAGGATCTGGATGTTCAAGCTAAACTTTTCAGAAACACAAAGATTAAGCCTTTAAAGAAAAGACATTTCATATCTAAGTTAGTTATATGACAATGACTGCCTTCAAATCAGATTTGCATAACTGACACCCTCATTTTCTCATGCCAGAATATCTATTTTCTTCCATAGAAATAATCACTCTCATGTGCAAAAATTACTTTCCATAGCCGAGATATGTCTTTTAACCATAAAACAATGCAACATCTTTTTTAGTTGTTTCAGATGCTCTTGAAAGGCGGCTGTTGACAATGCTGCGATCTGTAAGCTTCTACAGAGGATGTCATCATTAATATTGGAACAGAGTAGAGACTTGGTACACTATACAGGTGAGAACTGAGAAACTGAAATTATGGGCTGTCAGCCCAAATGAACTCCATGGGTTTGCCTCCTTGTGGGCTCACCAACTGCAGGAAGGTCAGGTGCTTTGTGCCTTCAGCAGCCAAAACTATGGGCTTTAGTCAGCTTGCTGACTTAACTAGCTATTGGGACATATAACGTTACCTCTCTGGTGAAGAAGGAGCCTGAGCTTGTGCGTGAGGTTGAGAGGAACCAACTAGATATAGTCAGGCTCCCCCAATGCGCAGCATGGGCTCTGTAACCAATCTTCTTGAGAGAGGCTGGACCTTATTCCATTCTGGCGTTGCCCAGGGTGAGAGGTGATGGGTTACTTATAGCCCCCCAGCTTGGAGCCTGTATGTTGGGGTTTTCCCCAGTAGATGAGAAGGTAACTTCCCTGTGCTTTTGGGTTGGGGAAAGGGCTCTGACTGCTATATGTGCTGATGCGCCGAATGACAGTTCAGAGTATCCACCCTCCGTGGAGCCCTTGGCAGGGGTGCTGGAAAGAGCCCCTAATAGGGACTCCTTCATTCTGCTGGGGGACTTCAATGATCACGTGAGCAGACAGTGATGCCTGGAGGACCACCGTCTTTGATCTGAACCTGAGTGGTGTTTTGTTGTTGGACTACTATGCTAGTCACAGTTTGTCTATAACAAACACCATGTTTGAAGATAAGAGTGTCCACAAATGCACATGGCATCAGAACACTTTTGGGCGTAGGTCGATGATGGACTTTATAGTCATATCATCAGATCTAAGGTAGCATGTTCTGGACACTTGGGTGAAGAGAGGAGCTGAGCTGTCAACTGAACATAACCTGGTGGTGAGTTAGATCAGATCAGATGGTGGGGGAGGATGCTGGTCAGGCTCAGTAAGACCAAACATGTAGTGAGGGTTTGCCAGGAACGTCTGGCCGAGAAACCTGACATAAAGATCTTGAACTCCCACCTCAGACAGAGCTACAACCGCATCCCAAGGAAGGTTGGGGATACTGAGTCGGAATGGGTCATGTTCTGCACCTCCATTGCTGAGGCAGCTGACCGGAGCAGTGGCCATAAGGTCATTGGTGCCAGCTGTGGTGGCAATCCACAAACATAGCTGCTTGCGGGTAGTGGGTAGCGGGTTGCAGGTAGCGCAACCTGCTCTTAAATGAAATGGCTACTGACGCACTGATTGGTTTGACAGGTGGAATGCCCTAACCACTCTCATGCATAATATAGCGGTCAGCACAGGTAAGATAGCGGATTTAGGGAGGTGGAAGATTGCGTTCTTTGCAGGGAAATGCCCCTCCTGCTACCCCTTAATAGCTGCTTTAGGAGATTTGGCGGAAGATTGGGCCCTAAGTCTTTAAACAACGTAGGTAAGCCCAGATGATGAGGTCATGGCTTTGAGAGCTCTTGATAGGTTAAATGACAACATGTGAATTAATGACGGCACACCTGCGGATGTAATTAAGGCCACACCTCAAACACTCTGCTTCCTTGTTGGAAATCATGGGAAAGTCAGAAGAAATTGGCCAGGAAGCTAAAATACAAATGGGTCTTCCAAATGGACAATGGCCCTAAGCACATTGCCAAAATGGTTAAAAAGTGGCTTGAGGATAAAGTCAATGTCTTGGCGTGGTCATCAAAAAAGCCCTGATCTGAATCCCATCGAACATTTGTGGGCAGATCTGAAAAGGCACGTGTGAGCAAGGAGACCGACTGACTCAGTTCCATCAGTTCTGTCAGGAGAACCGTCCACAAGCATCTTTCAGAAGCTTGTGGACGGTTCCCCAATACTTTTGACTCAAGTCATGCAGTTCAAAGGAAATGCTACTCAATACTAAGGAAATGTATGTAAACGTTTGACCTTGACGAAAATAATATAAACGTCTCTCTCTCATTATTGTGGCATTAACAAAATGAAATTATTTTGACTTGACTATTTTGACTTGATTATTATTATCCTGACTGATCTGAAACAGGAGAAGTTTAGTCAGATTTGACTTCAGACAGTGAGACAAAAAAATGAAGTGTTTTTTCTAGCTTCAACTGTACCTCTTAAAAATGACAGCTTTTATCCATTTTTGTAGCTTTTATCACCATTCACTTTTCTACCAAATTTGTCAAAAAATGTCTTTGTAGACGTCTTTTAAACATCTCAGAAGTGACAACTTTTCATCTTTTATTTTCAACCAAATTTAGATGACGATGGACATCGTCATGTAGATGTCTTTTCAACGTCTTGGCAATGAAGGCTTTTCACCTTTCATTTTTCAACCAAATTTAGGTGTCGATGGACGTCTTCAGACATCTTTTCAGTGTCTCAGAAGAGACGGCTTTTCACCTTTTCAACCACATTTGGATGCAGATGGACGTCTTCATTTAGACGTCTATTCAACGTCTCTGAAGTAATGGCTTTTCACCTTTCACTTTTCAACCAAATTTGGATGTTGATGGACATCTTCATGTAGATGTCTTTTCACATCTTGGAAATGAAGGCTTTTCACCTTTCACTTTTCAACCAAATTTAGATTCGATGGACGTCTTCGTTTAGACGCCTTTTCAACGTCGTGGAAGTGACAGCTTTTAACCTTTTCAACCAAATTTAGATGTTGATGGATGTCGTTGTGTAGACGTCTTTTCAATGTCTCTGAAGTGGTGGCTTTACACTTTTCACTTTTCTGGGAGAGACTCAGAATAGAGTCGCTGCTCCTTCACATTGAGAGGAGCCAGTTGAGGTAGGCATCTGGTTAGGATGCCCCCTGGATGCCTCCATGGAGAGGCTTTTCAGGCATGTCCAACTGGGAGAAGGCCATGAGGCAGACCCAGGACAAGCTGGAGAGATTGCTTCTCTTGGCTGGCCTGGGAGCGCCTCGGTGTTCTCTCAGAGGAGCTGGAAGAGGCAGCTGGAGGGAGGGAGCTCTGGGCTTCTCTGCTTAAGCTGCTGCCCCTACAACCCGATTATGGATAAGTGAAAGTTAATGCATGGATGGATGGATGGATGGATTTGCTTTAAAAAGCACACGCTTATGTGTAGATTTGTCTGCATCCGAAGAGAACACTAGGCCTTCCAAGGTAATTAATATCATTAGTCCATATACTCTACCAAACTAGTAAAAAAAAAATTAAATGAACACTTAAATTACACATCAGAAAATGATTGATTTGTACATTAAAAAATTTATTGAGAGCAAAATGTCCATCCATTGGTCAAAGGAAACCAAAACAGGCATTCAATGATCATGATCAGATTACTGTCCTATGTTTACCTGACTTGATGTTATATTATTAAGTGCTCCTCTAATTTTGCAAAGTGTTCCAAAATGTCTATCCAGCAGCAGATAGGCTAACAACTTCAAACAACAAGTCAGATTTAATTATGGAGCACATTGAAAAAAACTGCCTTTGACCCAAGTGCTGTTTTTATTAAGGCTGCACAAATATCAATAAAAGATTATGGATACTGCTTTTAGGAATTCTAGCAAGACAACAATCCATAGCATAAACAATGAACCAACCTGTAGCCCCTACAGCCCCAAAACACTTTTAACATTTGGTCTACTGTAATTAGTTGACCCCCTGCCCCCCATTGACCCTTAGGTAGGAAAAATATGGTACTTTAAATTATGGAGGTGCTAAATTTAAGCCATCAGCATTAGGTATGGAGCACGCATGCTGATATGAACAGAGTGACCTGGAAAAAAGGCAGTAAACAGGAAAAGATGGTACATTTTTCATCTTTCACATTTAATCTCAAACCATAGAGTTTGTCTTGATTCAGCTTTGAGCTTCAGTTTTAAACGATGTTGTTCAGAAAGTGTCAGATTATGAAGTAAACCCAGTTTTTGATAGTTCACTGCATTACAAACAGTACTTAGGTTCGAAACCTTGCGCTTATCACATATGGAAAAAGCAATGCAAAACATCCATCCATGCTACAGTTAAATGGATAGGCACAGGAGCAGGTTAGCTATCGCCCAGCTCATTTCTTTCTGTGCCTTCTTACCACATAACTGGAGCCCTGTAGTTTTAGTATTCTCAACAATACAAAAACAACAGTAAAAAGAGTAGAGTGGAATATAGTATACACATGTGAGGGGAGTTCATCCCATTAAATATGGCATTTATGATGATTTGGGATGTCATCGTTTGCTGTGCACTGTCAAGCTTAAATAACAAGGTGTGCTGCTCTCGTGCTGTCTTCTGTCAGATGTTAATAGGAGCTGGTTGATACGGGTTCTGAACACAACCCTGTGTGCACTGTGACAGAAGCCAGGAAAACATATACTTCCTGCTCCCACTCTGCCGCTCCAGGAGGAGATTACAGTGAGCTAAATAATTAATAAAAACAAGCTGCCAAACATCAAATATTGAATAGATGATGTTTATATGCTAACAATTAAAATGGCAAGCGAAGCACTTTCTTGTCTAAAAGAGAGATCTTGTCAGCCAAATGCATCTCCACCTTCTCTACCTGGAATTTCACTACACTAAGAAGATGGAGGAGTCCTCCTCTGTGTTTTAAGATATAATGGTGATCAATATTTAAGTAGACTAAATTAATCATGAAGGCTGAACAGCCACAATGGTGAGGCACTCTTTCTTGACCCCTCCCATGCTAGGGGTCTTTTTGCAACAGGTTCTCAAATGTGAATTGAGCAAGAGTTCAGCCCACATTGTTTTAGGTAATAATAGGCGGCGGGCTGAAGCCGCGTATCTGCTTTAGTTTTACAAAATAATGATCCCCACGCAGGGATAACCTGGATTTGTAAATTTGTGGAGATTATTTTATTCTCCATCAGATACGGGTTGTTGCCACTCGATATTCTTGCACATTTTTCCACAATTATAATTTAAAGTTTGTTCAATATGCAGGCAAACGCTGCGGGTTACTATAACAGTTTGACCAATAGAAAGCTAAGATTTCGAGGGAGGGCCGGCGTTAGGGTTAGGGATTTAGGGTTAGGGTTATTCAGATTTAGCTACACTGAGCACAGCTGTTCAACAGAGGAAGCAGCAGATCAACAAGACCGAGACAAGTAAGTAACGTTATTATATTATTAAAAAATGTTTTCAACTTGTTTGTTTTGTACACTATTGAGATCAAATGTATGGTGACTTTTGCAAGTGTAAAAGTAACGTTAGTGTTAGCTTTTGAAAAAAAGCACTCGCTAGCAGCTTCATGCACTTTCCTGGTAACGTGATGTTGAAGTGGCTTGCATCTTATTTCTCATTAGGTTGTATGTGCTGTTCCACAACCTTGTTGGTTCTTGTAAAACCAAATTGTAAAAGCATGATTTGCTAATAAATTCTAATATAAAAAAAATTCTCATTAGGTTACGTAAGTTCTCGTAGGTCCTTCTGGTAGAAATAACCGGGATTGTTGCACGTTTATTAGAGTATCTGCTGACCAACGTCACTGAGTCTCATGAACCAAGCAAACACGCTATGATAATGTGTAAACAATGTTGTCATTAAATTGTTGTTTTCTCACATAACCTCAATGAAAACAGCAGAAGCGAGCTAACAGCTAAATGAAGAGAGTAAGGTTTTTTAAAAGTGCTTGAACTCATTGTAAATCACATGTGTAGCATTAGTTTGTAACAAAGAAAGAAAGCATAAGATATACAGTCATGGAAAAAATGATTAGACCACCCTTGTTTTCTTCAGTTTCTTGTTCATTTTAATGCCTGGTACAACTAAAGGTACATTTGTTTGGACAAACATAATGATAACCACAAAGATTGCTCATAAGAGTTTTATTTAAGAGCTGATATCTTACCATTTTCCATGGTTTTCTTGATTATAACCTAAATCACTTAAGTTTTTACATCAATAGCTATGGCGTTGTACTGCCAAAAATACTGCTTTTATGCATTCAGTGTTTTCTTTTCTGTCTGTTTTAGTCACATGATGACATTTAGTGGTACCAGGTATTAAAATGAACAAGAAAGTGAAGAAAAAATGGTGGTCTAATAATTTTTTCCATGATTGTACATTACAGACAAAGAAATGTCCTTTGAATGACAAGATAACCAAAAACAAAACATTTATGACACGGTGGTCCACTACATTTTTTTAACGTTGACAAAATCCATGAAACCACTATTGCCCCTATTTTTTTAAATTTCATGATCATAATATTTAATGACTTCTGTACTCTCAACTTGAAATGTCCCTGCTTTTCATTTCAGAAATCTGGTCACCTTATCTGAGATGAAATGGAAAAAACGTGATGTGTGTTTTCCCTGGCTGTTTTTAAATAATGTAGTTTTTGAATGTTACTGAGCACTTTATTGGACTTCAGAAGTAATGTGAATGGGATCCTGTGATGGCATCAGGTGGGTGGGAATACAATGATCTGATTTATCAAATAGATATTTTGACTAGGGTTTTGCTCATTTCAGTAGAGTGAAATACAAAGCTTAAGTCTGAACAGTGAATTACACACAATAAACATGAGTTTTTAGAACCTGATTGTGTGAGAGGATGTCATTGTAGCTCCTAATTTCTTTTCTGTGTTCACAGATTCAGCATTCAAGATTCGGATTTGAAGTTTAAGATCCAATTTACAGTTTCACACTGCATGTGCTGCTGATACAAACCTTCTGATTCCTTTTGAATTAAAGCTTCCTTTTCTCTTCTCTTCTGGGCTCACTTTATTTTTGTTATATATGTAAAATGGACATAGCAGTCCCTGTGATAGCCAGCATTAGCTGGTGTAGCATATGCAGCAGGTTCTTGGATGTGCAAATTAAATCTCTGCACTGCCTCTTCAGCTATAACACTCTCTTCAGTGCCTAAATCTTTCCACTCAAACACTGATTTAATACATTTTTGCCATCCTGTATCTGTAAAAGGGGTGATCGGTCCATCTCTTAATTATATGCATGCAGCACTCCATTTCTTTTGCTAATGTAATGCTAGCAAACAAATAATAAAAAAAAAAAAAGATTAACCTAGTGGCGGTAGGGGGTCCTTATGACGTTTTATCATTTTGACAGATAAATGACAGATGAAGTTCCCAAGCAAGATAACAGACCTCAAATTTGTGAAATCAAATATGTTTATTTTGTATAAAGTTCAGAGAAAATAAACATGGTACCTACACAGATTGTTTAAACAAAGTGTAAACGTGTTAAGACCAAGTTATGTATTGGAGACAGAAAAGAGACTTTTTAAACTATGTTTAAGAAGGGACCTGCAGGTACGGCTCTACATGCAGTGCCATTTTTCTACGTTTTTTTTTTCTTCCAAGCATCCCATTGGATGATAACTGCAGTGATGTCATGCATGTCAGACCCCGAACGTAGCTGTCTGCTCTGTTTGCCGGAAAAAAGGTAACGTGAAAAAGTTATCGATCTACAAAATTTATTTTGACTTATTGACAACTCAAGAATCTGTCAACAAAAATCCGCTATTCCGCCCCCGATAGGGATCGTTTAAATACAAGGAATCGCAGCTTCGGCCCACTGCCTATAAGTTGCAATGACGAATAGTGACCAACAGCTCTAAAAATATTCAAAGGATGACTTCAATTAAATCGCGTCTTTAGGGAGATTAGAAATAAAGACATTTCCAATTTAACAACCTTCAAAAAAACCTCCCTTTAAACAGCATGTGGCTAACTTTAGATCCCTTTCTGATTAGACTGTGCCTGGATTGCCTTGACTTATAATTCATTTTCTGTTTCTGCTTCCCATCGGGGGTGTTGACCTGCATGCAAAACAAGTGTTTTTGACCACTGCAGTGACAAATCTTGGAAACAGATGGCCAATTCTCCACAGACCTCTGGAGAATCACTCCACTTGATGGGATTTAAGTGAGGCTTTGCATATTCTGCACTTATCAAGTTAACAATAGCAGGGTTTTCATGGCTGGGATTTTTCCCAGAGGAGGTGTTCGGTCACAGTTTAATTGTCCTGTTTTACACCTATTTGTCATATAGTTCAACCGTTACATTGTCATACAGTGCTACCGTTACAAAGTGCTAATTTGTGATGAAGATGAAATGGACTTGAACTGAGCAAGATGTGAAACACTAGTTCTTATGTTACTTTTGTTTCTTTAGTCAAGAGATGGAAACTTGTTTTTTGTAAAATTCACCCAGGGGTTAGATGGTGACGGAATACCAAACATACAGTTAACTTATCTATCAGTCTATTCTTTTGTGACCAGGTGGCAAGACTTGAGCAGAGATCCCGAGACCTCCTTCTCCTCAGCCATCTCTTCTCCCTCTACCTGGGGAACACTAATGTCTTCCCAAACCAACTAAAATATATAATCTCTCCAGTGACTTCTCAAAATTCCACAAAGCTTCTTTCCAATGGAACATTTCTGGTTGATTTTCTCTGTAATCCATCCTGATGAGATGTCCAAATCACCTAAACCAGCTCCTCTTGATGTGGAGGAGCAGTGATGATACTATCAGCTCCTTCCCAATGACTGAGCTCCTCCTCCTAACTCTAAAGGTTGGTCCTGCCCCCCTTTAAGGAACACTAATTTTGGCAACTTGTTTTTATGTCCTCATTCTTTTAGTCACTAACATACCTCATAACCATACGTGAGGATTGGAATGGAGGTGGACTGGTAAATCGGGAGCTAGGGATGCACGATAAGTGTTTTTTAAAACGGATACCGATAACCAATAACGTTCAGCTCCTAAAGGCCGATACCAATAACACACACATACACCTAAGATCATTACATCAATACTATGAACAAAACCAAAAACAGTCTTGACTCTCTAATTAAGATATTTATTTTTTCCAACAAAAAACCTTTGGCAGGCCTCTCAAACATTTTCGTAAAGCTATCAAACAAACCTATTTGATATCTTACATCAACTTAAATAAGGTGCATTACTTACTGATATAAAAAAATAAAGGCTCCTTGAACTGATGGAAATACATACATCAGAATTACAAACTGTAAAAAGTGCATTCCAGAAGTTTACAAAAAGTAAAATAGAAAATTAATGCACTGACACAAGTTAGATTCAAACATTTCTCCCTTCTACCCATTTCACCTTTGCCCGTGGCAAATTTCTTGGATTTTTAAAAGCCTCACCGATGTGTGTAAGTCTCGATTAATTCTTTGTTGCTGGCTTGATCACATTAGCGTTAGCTCATGTTAGCACTAGCTCATGTTAGCGTGATTTCAAAACTTTCAAAAGCGATGGTTACGTTTCAGATGGTTGATTGGGTTTGACGTATTAAAGCTTGTGCTATTTTTCCCTCCTTGTGGAATTCGCTTGGAGCGTTTGTCACAAATAACCAGAAAACTATCTTCTTCGGAAACTCTAAAGAAGTTCTATATGATTGCCGCCATGTTGTTTGTTTTCATCAGCACTTGTGCACCTCTATCAGGAGCTTTGCCTTGCGACACTGCTCTTTCCTTACATTATAGGCCAGTACAGCATTTGCATCGCTAAAGATGCTGTCCTAATCCACCTGTCAATCTTCCCTTCTGTTCTAACCCCCCGTGCACAAGACCCATATATATTTAAAGTCCTGCACTCGAGGCAGCAGCTCTTTCCCAATTAAATCAGTTACCCCAGCTAATAGTTAAATTCAGCTTGATGAAAATCCAAAACCTGTCGTTTCTTCCACAACACTATTTTCTCTGTTCCTTTTGCCTAAATTTTAAGAAATTGGAATCAATGAAATATAATTGTTTAACACAAAGCACAACTCATGTAGCAAGTATCCTTCAGCAGGACAATGTGATTAGTGTTGACGCAGCCCCCAAACACTCCAGATGCCACTCTGACCATGTATCCTGACCACATCCCCACAACTCACAGGACCCAAATGATTCTGTAGCTGTGTTTCCATTACAATTTTGGCACAAAATTTAAGCCGTATATCTTAATGTCAATAAAACTCAACTATGAAATGACTCTGATTCCATTAAATTATCTCATGCGACACAGTCATGCTTTCTCCTCTTACGATAACTCCTTCCAAGAAAAATTGTGAAGAATATACAGAACCTCTTTAATTTTTTAAACATTTTTTAATTCTCTATTTTTGCAACCACTCCAGTTATCCTTATTTACATCTGAAAAAGATTTTTCCACCTGCAACTAGTGCTGGGCGATATGGAAAGAATCATATATCACGATATGGACTATTTTATATCACGATAACGATATATATCACGATATACCATAATAAAGTATGTTTTCAGTTATTCTCTGAAAAGTTTGACAAAAATTTCATTGCTTACTTTTCAACTTTATTTTGAAAGGACATTTAGCTGAACTGTCACAAACATACATTTTAGTGCAGCAAAAACAGGTAGGTACAGAGGTACAGTAGCTTTCACATTTTTTTTTAAAGTGCACAACAGTTTCTGAGAGGAAAAACACATTTTTGTACTGAAGTTCAGCTATGAAAAATAAACACAAATTATTTTTCAACTTTCTGAAATCTGTAACCTTGTAGTGCAAAGTTTGCAAACCAATATAAAGTGTCTAAAGTAAACATCAGGGTTGAAGAGAACTCTGTTTAAGGCATTAACCATGAATAAAAGTGCAAACGTAAAAGGCTACTTTGTAGAAGTAGATATGATTCTATCAAATTTATCATTGCAGGTTATTTAATTACATATTTGCTGTAATAATTGATAAAATTAGGTTAGAAACGATAGAAACGATGGAAACGATTGAAGAGAAATGGCACGATATACACTTTTATATTGTCCCCACGATATATATCGTCATATTGCCCAGCACTACCTGCAACAAACTGTCCAAGCATAAAAACTTCTTCACAGGAATTTTTGCAAATTTGATTCATTTCCATTACGTGTATTTTCTGTTTTCAGTACGTAGTTTATACATGTGGCAGTTGAAGTTTTTTTCTCAATTCTAACAACTTTGCACATTTATGTTTATCCGAGAGACACAAGGGCATATCATAATGAAGTCTCTCTCTGTGCTCAAGATTTGCACAGGGTCTGATTAATTTTTTTTGGAGGTCCTCTGTTCTGCTTCAGTGAGGTCTTCAATGGCAGTTTTTTTTCACAACATCCAAAAATTTAAATCAAACATAATGAAAATCTCAGTCTATCTTTCTCCATGGAATGAAATCTTATTCAGTCCTAATGCAAAGGCAGCATAGCTGAAAGTGAAACCTAATTTTCCTGACAGCACTGCCCATAATTGTCTTTGTCTTATCGCAAAAGTGACACTGAACTCATCACCCAAACGTTTTCCTTTCAGCGTAATTCTCCCTCCATGAAAATGTTTCACATATTAGCATTATTAAGGAACATAATGTGCAGACAGGAGTGGATAATTATGCCCAATGCAATTACTGTGAGTTTATTATTGTTATTATTAGTATTAATAACCATAAAAGGGTCTGGTCTTTTGTTTTTTTTTCTGGTGGACTACATGCCTCTTGTCATGGTCTATTGATTCTAATTGACTCAGGTGCATGTGTGTGCGTGCACACTCCTCTCAGCATATGCACTTAGGCCTTCCACAAGCTGTGTTGGATAAAAAACCCTTCCTGAAATGCATATAGGAGCGCATCACGGAGTGGGTGGGGACGCGAGTGTGTATCTACACAGGATGTGCACCATTATCGGTCATTACGTGCGAATCATCACCACCATCGACGGCAGCGCAGAGCGATCCTCCGGAACAACACAACACAGTACCTGATGTGGGACGGAGATTATCTGGGGGAAGTATCTGGATAAGCATGTGATCAATTACTTGGTTAAAAAAACAGGAAAGTGTGGTATGGCTAATATGGAGAAACAAATGAGCTCATTCATCACTGCTGTTGGCATTTACTGCAAATTCTTGTAGATACACTCTAATTATATCTTTAAACAGAAAATAACTGCAGCCATGAGAAATGCCACTGCTGAAAATACTACAAATATGACATTTTAACAAAAAAAAGATCCCAGATTACAAGAAAAACCATGTCAATTAAAAAAAAGATTGATTCCATTTAATTGATATCTAGATAATCCTCCATCTTCTGACTCTTCTGACAATTTGTCTTATTGACAATCAAATATAACTTTATCATAAAAGATTTTTTTATATCCTACAATATAGGCTACCTGTCACTATATAAAAGGTTTCTTCTAATGTCTGTACCATATTATTGAGCTGTTTATCCTATCTTTAAAATGCCAAGTATAATGACAGCCGACTCCTCGGGTTGCAAATGGCATCATGATTTTATATTGACGTCTGCCCGTTATGAGCTATAATATCGATATCTCTGCTGCTGTCCGTGAGTGTGTGTGATCGGCTTGGAGCTATTTTAAGGGTTCAGACTTGGACAGGCGACAGGGGAAATATACGGCAGCGCAGTCGGCTGATTTACAAAGAGAGGCGAGGCGCTGTGCTCTGCAGCTCCAGCTCGCTCTGCTCCTTTTATCGTTCTGGGCACCAAGGAGCAAAAAAGAAAAACTGGCCATATGACACAAATCCATTTTGATTTATAGTGACATCTAGAAAAAAATAGGCAAATCCCAGCTGCCTTTTATTAATTTGGTGGAATAAATGCCTTCACCCTGGGCACCACTATTTGTGTTGAAGTTGCACAGACACCACGTCTCTTATTATTTTGTGTCTGTTTCCTCTAAGTAACGGGCTTTTGTGACATCTCTACCAAGCACTCCCTGTTCCACTTCTCATTAAAATGATGCTTAAAGGGGACATGTTATTGAAGAATAAAACTACTTGTGCTTAAAAGTGCATATTTGGGTGTCCGAAGTGGCTAACAAATCAGAAACTCCAACACCACATAACATAATCCTTTCACTTTCTTTTGAACTGCGAGTGTTTCAGATTGTGTCATTCAGGGAGCTGCTCAGCTTTGTAGGGTGCTGTGACATCACAGACCCATATCAAAGTAGAATTCTCCAACTTCCTCACCTCGTCCACCCAGTTTCACAACACACTTTGCTGCTGCACCTCTGCAGTGGGTATTTCAAAAGAGGAGCAACCCAGCTGAGTAGGGGAGTCCAGTGGTCCCCCCAAAACCAGCTGCTATGAAGGGAGACGTGAAGACATGAATTAAAAGGGGCTTTTCTCCTGTACCTCTGAGGTGTTTTGACCAAATTATGTCACAAATATGCAATCAAAACCTGGGTTTGATGGCAAAAAAGCTTTTTTTTTTAATTTATTTTATTTTTAAGGGCATGATGTCTCCTTTGACTTTATGGCAGGTATAAGTCTCTCCAGGCAACATGCTTTGCATTAGATGCTTGGCAGTCACCCTCCCAGACTAACACTAACGGAAATGCACACCAACTAACCTCAATAACTCTGCACCATCATCGGTTTTGCAGTCTCCACTCCACTGTCTGAGAATCTGGGTGCTTTACGGCACCAAACCCAGAATAGCCACATGAGGGGACACGGGAGCTCTTGTAAACTTTTATTCAGTCATGCTGCTTAATCCTGAGAGTCTTGGATGGGGGAGTTTTGCATCTTTTAGGCAAAGCGCATAACAGAAGCAGGGGTCTATCTCAGTGGAAAGACTCACCGGAGCAGTTCCATCCGGTCGGCGTCTGGCAGTCGCTGAGGGAGGAAGGGAAGGCGCGCAGCTGCTCCACAGGTAAAGTGGCGAGGAACGAGACGAGGGCGAACCTGAGCCAGCACCTCCCCGCTGTCCCGCTCCACCGACGCGGTCGCCGGCGCTCCTCGAGCGGGGACGGAGCCATAATCTCACTGGCCCCGGCCGCGCAGCGCTGGGAGAGAGACGCGGACGCGCAGCTGCGATCCCGACAGGTTCAGCGGGGCGCTCAAACGCCGACGGCAGACCATTTTCCGAGCGAGACCGTGCGCCCCATGTAGCAGCAGCCGCCTCCCGGTTTATACGCTGACCAGGACGGCGTTCAGCGCCGCGATCCGGGGAGGCAGCTGCGGTCGAGACGGGAGTCGGATGGAGGAGGTCGTGTGGGATGGAGTAGAGGGGGGGGAAAAGTTAGCGAGGCAAGCAATGGG
Organism: Hirundichthys speculiger; assembly: GCA_018398805.1. Taxonomy (NCBI): domain Eukaryota; kingdom Metazoa; phylum Chordata; class Actinopteri; order Beloniformes; family Exocoetidae; genus Hirundichthys; species Hirundichthys speculiger. The sequence goes on along the minus strand of JAGFBZ010001804.1, from coordinate 104,553 downwards.
ACTTGCGTGCAGAAGAGGATGCTCGAGGATGAGGAGAGGGGAGATAGGATGGGGAAAGAAAAGGAAGGGGTGGTTTAAAAAGAAGGCAATAAAACTTCAAAACTAATAGGGTGTAGCCGGAGTATCCCACGGGCAGCATTGGAAATAGAATCCACGGGTGAGACGAGCGTCGGTCCTCCCGTTTACTTTGCAGCCTGTATGTGGCGCGTACTGAGTCCTTGCTGTTTCTCTCTCTCTCTCTCTCTCTCACCAGCAGCTGGTTATGATCACGTGGAGTATGATGCGTAGAGGGAGGGGGCGCCCCTCAGAAACAATTACAACGTCTTACTGGTGGAAAAGGCTAAAAGGAGAAGCACACAAGCAGAGTTGGAAAAAGTACCACAATTTTCTGCTTAAGTAAAGGTACTCTTACTTAAATTTAAATTTGAGTACTGAAAATCAACTGTAGTTTAAAAAAAAAAAAAAAATCTTTTTAAAGGCACACCATGTAATGATACCACTCTCGACCAAATGGGAGCAACACATTATGGAGCCCTGTTTGTATGGAAGTATTTCTGTGCCACCTGAGTTTGAATACGAATTTTTAAGATTGAAATTTTTCAGCATCAAAATCAGACTTTGAATTTTAAAAAACATCAGATTTCTAGCACTGAATTTTTTTTGCCTCTGAATTTTATTTTGTTAAAATAAATTCAGAGTTAAAAAAAATTGTTGTCTTAAAATATTCAGTTTTTCAAAATTCAACACGCAAAGAAATTCAACACCCCAAAAAATTCAGTGTAAAAAAAAAAAATCAACATCTCAAAAAAATTCAGTGTAAAAAAATTCAATTTCTAAAAAAAATCAGTGTAAAAAAATTCAACCTCAAAAAATTCAGTGTAAAAAAATTCAACCTCAAAAATTCAGTGTAAAAAGAACCAGACTCAACATCCGGGTCACTAGGGAGAAGCAATCGATCCCTGTCTCAATTCAGCCAACGTCCAGCCAATCACGTTACGCTCCATTGGTCATGTGACACCCACCCAGATAGTAAGACGGACCGGTCGGCCATGGCAGCAAACTCAGGTGATGGTGCTGCGGTCACCTGAATTTAACACTGAATTTATTTTAACAAAATAAAATTCAGAGGCAAAAAAAAATTCAGTGCTAGAAATCTGATGTTTTTTAAAATTCAAAGTCTGATTTTGAGGCTGAAAAATTTCAATCTTAAAAATTCATATTCAAACTCAGGTGGCACAGAAATACTTCCATAGTTTGTGTCATAATTCAATGAATAAATCAGTCTATTATTATGAAATACAGGCGTTTATTATTATGAAATATTTCCCATTATTACATGCTTTTTATTTTTTTTTTCTATTATGCTTTTTAGGGATGCACATGGTTAACTGTTTAACAATTAACCAATAACAGTATCTCTAACCGTTTACTACTAACGGTCAATTTTGTTTTTAAGCTACGTAATTCAATCAACTCATGGGGGCGTGTCCACAGGTGCAACACATGCCATCACGTGCGTCCCATCACAGCCCACTTTACAGCGAAGATGAAGAGAGCATGTAAAGTCAAAAAATGCATCCTTAGCCTAACGGCTCTGAGCCCATGACTTTTTCCCTCTAAACCTCCTGTCTTTTAGGTCACAGGATTGTTGTCTTTATCAGATTGCTGAGTTTGTGTCTAGACAGATCACAAGATTTTACAAGGTTATGAGTTGCTGTAATTTTCCATCTGATGCAGAATTGTATGAGATGAACTGCCCGCCTTTAATCTTGGCATTCTTCTGAAGAATCCTGATGCTGTGAAGAGATCTGTGATTTTGTCTGCAGCCTTGGAGAATAAACCTCTGTTTTGCACCTCCGTCGTTGTCAGTGCCATGCTTAACAGCTGAATAGATTGCCTCACCAGTGCATAGAAATTAATAATCCTTACGACTAAGAAGATTCCCAAATTCTTAGTTTACAGAGCAAAAAGGAGTTCTGTGCAGTGTTGTACCTGAACGCGTTCATTGAACGAAAGTTCACGAACTAGTTCATATTTTTCACGAACGTGAACTGAGCGCGCTCTCTTTCCCCTTCACGAGCGTGGGGCATGAACGGAGTTCATTTGAGCAGTTGTGAACGACGCTCTTTCAAAGTTCACGCACGGTCAAAACCGTTCCAGGTTTCCAGCGAACTCCATTTAAAATACACCATAAACGAGCCTGATATGTATCTGAGGAAAGCAATCAAACATGGCAACACGGGCTGTCGCGTCTGTCGATTATAAAAAAATGAACTATTTAGTTAATTTTTTGGTGGCTATTACAACGAATTGCTGGACTGCGCTCACAAAAGAGAGCTACGTGACAATTACATGTCACTATATCGATGAGTACTGGAAAGTTAATTCTGCCGTCCTGTTAATGCAGAGCACGCCAGGTAGACACACAGCTGATAACCTCACAGCTAAACTGGTTGATGCAGTGGAGACGTGGGGACTTGGTGGGTAAGTGTCCACGTCCGTCCACGACAACGAGCGCTACATCGTGGCAGCCAACTCTCTCGGGCGGGTCAGGTGAGTCGGAATGGTGGGACGTTTGTGTGTCGGAATAGCGGTATTTCAGGATGGTGATGTGTCTAAATGGTGGTATGTCGGAATGGCAGCATGGAAGGGCATTTAAATCTTATCGGTTAACGGTTATTAATCGTTAAAGGGCGTCGGTTAACGGTCATAAAAAAAATCCAAAATGTGCATCCCGTAATGCTTTTACATAATAATGGATTCGTTTTTCATAAGAATGATTTGTGGGTCAATCACAGCACAGAGGGCGGAGCCATTTATGTGATTGGCTGCTCTCTTTCATTCAGGCATGAGCAACAGAACAGTGAATATCGATAGTGGGCGAGAGGTGCAATGTATATACTTCAGGGCAGTAGGTGGCAGAATGCACCTCAGTTTACGGTTAAAAGTTGACATCGACTAAGAAACATCAAGGTTTCCCGTAGCTCAGTCCACGCTGCCATAGCTACAATCGGACTAGGAGCGCACCTTGATGACGCCACGGCCCGCTGCTAACCAGACCTCAAGGTCAATGTCAGAGTGTAGAATGGAGAAGGATCAGCCAATGAGCGTGCAGGTCAACCACTGGTCCCGCCCAGTGGCAAAATGTCATTAATATGTAAAAACTCATTCTTATGAAAAACGAAGGCATTAATGTAAAAACTCATTCTTAGATTAAAAAAAAAAAAAAGCCATTCAGAAATAAACTATTATGCATTAAACTAAGATTAATTAATAATAACAATATGTTTCATAATAATTACATTTTTTCATAATAATGGGAAATATTTCATAATAATGGATACGTATTTCATAATAATAGACTAATTTATTCATTGAATTATGACCCAAACGGGGCTCCATAGCACATCACACAAGAGCTCATTTGTCAACTCCGACTATAAACCATGCTCATAATGCATATTCATGTTCTCAACAGTGAATGTAGAAAGACAGTAGTCATGTTATCGTGAAACAAGGAGCATCATAATTTGGAAATTTTAGCCCAGCAACAATCTAGCTTTCTAACCACTGTAGAAGAAACATTGAAAGTTCTGTATAATATTTTTTCTCTATCAGATTAATGCAAAACCAATGTTGACCCTACTTTTTTTTTCAACTCCAGATGTAAGCTTGTGAAAGGAGAGTGTGCTGGTGGTTTATCCATTTTGCAGTGTGACTGAGGTCACACACTACACAATCTGATAGCGACTGATCACCCAACTGGTTTTCAAACCACATTTTGTCAACAAAAGACGTGTTTTGCACATGGTTGCACCCCATTTCTCGCATAAGTTGCTTATTTGAAAATGGCTCAAAGGAAGAAACAGCAGTGAAAGCAGATTGTGCTATAATTTGTTCAGAATACTAAAAAAAAAGAAAGAAAGAACAATGAATCTGGGTGAAATAATGGATTCACACATTTGAAGTAAAATGTCTGTGCTACACAGAGCAAAGGGTTAAAAATTGTTTGTAAAGAATAGTGACTTTCTCAAATTGTGGTATGGCATTTAATGTTCAAAAGTGAAAGTTTGCAGTTTCCTACTCGCTCTGTTGGATTTCATTTTTCATTTCATTTCACAGTAATGTCCCCCCCATGCGATACTCTCTCATTTGCGGTAGCTCGAATGGGAATCCCCTGACGGCTCCAGATATTTGGCAATGTGAGATGTTGGCAATCAGAAACTGCTCAGTGACACGTCAGTGACCCTCTTTGAGTTGTTCACACATAGCCTTCGAGTCCCAATGGGCGACTCTGAACTGGTCCCTGACTTCTCCCCTGGACAGTCTTCTGGTTCAGCCTAAATAGTTTTATGGGTGCTACTCTTAATATGATTGACATGTCAGTAGACTGAATGCTATGATGATTTATATCACTTCTTGTGGGAAAAGGTTGTATGACAAGGCTTTCAGAACCACAGTATTTCCAGTAGCATAGTAAATGCTTACTGCTTGCAACTTTAAAGCAGTACAAAAGAGTTTGTTTCTTATGTTAAAATATCAGTTTAAATTTAATTTGTATCAATAATTAATTTATGTTTTGGAAGGATTGTCTAGCTCTCATGTTCAACGGGGCCTATTATCAATAAAAAAAAACACACAAAGGTAACTTGGGACTCCTGTCCCTGTCATCTCTTGCAACAAGTGCATCTTGCCTTACAGGACTATGTCACACATCAACAAAGATAAAACTAGCTCACAGAGTGGCAGGTAACATCATTGCAGAGGTGATTAAGAGACTCAAGAATGTGATAATGGAAGAGAAAATGAGAAAGTGACAGAGAAAGGACCAAATAACAGTAAATCTTGTCATAAAATTAACTTAACCTCCACACCTATAGGGCGAGCCACAAAAATGAAAACTGCTGAATTTCCTTTCTGCTAGATAAGTTTATGGAGTAGTTGATTTTAAATCAGCTACTTTTGCAGAATAGAGGCTATCCAAGTACCATAAAAAATTGTGATATTTCTATTCGCAAGGTGGCAGTAATGCATTGCATTTGGGGTTTTGCAAACATGACCATTTCTCGTGAAGACAGCAACAAGACAAAAAAAATACTGCAATGCTGTGGAGTGTACATCACCAAATTCCAAACCAAAGAAGCATCTATCCCTTCATAGCTGGTGTAATGAGGCTAAAATGGCTGAGAGATCTCTCTGCACAGAGAAGATGGAAAGTACTGATTCAGTCCAAGTGAAAGGACAAAACAGGGAAGAATGTTGAAATTCTGAACCCCACAACAAATTCCAAGTTATGTTCCTGTTATTTAAAAAAAAAAAAAAAAAGATCAACACTGACAGCTACACGAATGGTGATCCTGTCTACTTTGCCTGGAATAACATGAGGAATCTGCTGGGGCAGGGAAGACCAGAAAGGCACAGATCTGGAAAGCCTGGATCACTATGAGTGCCGCCCCCTTACGCGGTATTCAGGTAGCCTCTATTCAGTTGGGTTTTTGCTGGTCTGCATGTCCACCTTGTCTGTCTCTATCCATCCATCCATCCATCCATCCATCATCTATACCTGCTTAATCCTATGCAAGGTCATGGGGATCTGCTGGAGTCTATCCCAGCTCCCTTTAGGCAAAAGGCAGGGGTACACCCGGACAGGTTGCCAGTCTATCACCTTGGGATTTTTATTTCAATTTGTTCTCAGCCCATCATTTATATAGGCTTATATAGACATCCCACTTCAATGGTCATGTTGGAGAAAGCGACAGAGGTAATGAGGATGTGATTGGGTAGGTTTGGTGTCCAAGAAACTAATGCAGCAGGTGAAAAGGTGAAAAGGTAGTAGTGTCATAGGTATGATGTGGTGGTGTATGGTGAGGTGGACCCAAAAAAGGCAGGAGAGGAGGGAGTTCGCGAACAAAAAAATCTTTTAATTAAATTTCTTTGAAAAACAACTCAAAACTCTCACCCAACTAAAACAAGGTAAATCCAAGGGAACGACAGGGGAGGAACAGAAAACCGACAAAGCCAGGATTGAAACGAGGAACACGCAGAAACACACAGGGTGACAGCAGACAATGGAAACAGTATGATCTGGCACCCAAAAGAAGGGTAGACGAGACTTAAATACACAGAGGGACAAATGAGAGGCAGGTGCAAACACTCAGGGTAATCACAGAGGAAAGTAAAGCTGAAAAACCACGAAGATAAGACGGACCTTCAAAGTAAAACAGGAACAAGATCAACTAACAACAGGGGAGACAGAGCACTGACAGGCACAGGAACAGATGGAAAACCAAAAACATGCACAACTTAAAACAACACCATGACATGTAGACTTGGCATCAAGAATGGAAATGGCTGTCATGAATGCTTTCTTCCAGAAGAGGCAGGAACATAGGGTGACTTGTAAAAGTGGAGGTAGGAGCACACAGGTGGACCACATTTTCTCTTGATGATGATGCAAAGTGAAGGAGATCACTGACTGCAAAGTAGTGTAGGTGAGAGTATAGCCAGACAGCATAGGATGGTGGTGTGTATGATGACTCTAACTGGTGAAGAAGATGAAGAGGACAAAGGCAGAGTAGATGAAGAAGTGGTGGAAGCTGAAAAAGGAAGAGTGTGTGGAGTTGAGACAGGCTCTGGGTGGTCATGGAGGCGCTTCCAGATGATGGACAACTACAATTAATGTGATCAGGGAGACAAGGTAAGAGAGTACTTGGCATGTCATCTGGTAGGAAAACAGACAACAAGACTTGGTGGTGGAACGAGGAAGGGCAGGGGTAAGTGCAGAGAAGGAGGTTAGCTAAGAAGAAGTGAGACACTGAGAGGACTGAAGAGAGTAGACAGAAGTACAGGGAGATGCAATGTAAGGTGAATGTAGAGGTGGAGAAAGCCAAACAAAGAGCGTATGATGATTTGTGTGCTAGGTTGGACAGCTAGGAGGGAGAGAATGACTTTTTCAGGTTGGTGAGGCAGAGAAATAAAGATAGGAAGGATGTGCAGCAAGCTAGGGTGATTAAGGATATAAATGGAAATATATTGACACATACTAGGAGTGTGACAGGAAGATGGAAAGAGTGCTTTGAAAAGTTGATTAATGAAGAAAATGAAAGAGAACAAAGAGTAGAAGAGGTGACTGTTGTGGAAAAGGAGCTAGCAAAGGTTAGTAAGGCTGAAGTGAGAATGGCACTGAAGAGGATGAAGAGTAGAAAGGCAGTTGGTCCTGATGCAGTTGTGAGAGAGTTTTTGACCAGGATGTTGTTGTGGGATTGTAGGATTGATATTGCTAAACTCAGACAGGAACTTGAGTTGTTGTCTGTTCTGGAGGAACTGTGTGAATGCCACCTTGAGCCTCTCTGTGGGGTTTACGACTCAGGTTTGGAGGTTTTGGGGTACTATTGGGACCTAGATTTGAACGTCAACAGCCTTGACGTCATTATGACAATGATGGCATTTATTATGGCAATAATATTAACAGCTTTTCCTTATTCCATCTGGGAACATTGCCAGAATCAAGAGACTGGGGTCTAAACCGGATTTGGAAAGTCTAATCTGTGAGTTCGTTTCCACCAGGTTAGACTGCTGTGAGGACCTGCTTACTGGGCTCTGAACGAGCTGGAGCTGGGTTGAATGTGTATGGTAGTTAATTAATTTTAGTTAATTAGTTACTTAGGTATGTAAATCATAATTATGAGTCATGTTATTGTCATGTCATGGTTTTTGGGTTTCATTTACACGTGCCAGGAGCCTACTCAACCACAGGTTTTTGTGAAAATGTAAGTGTTGTCTTGCCCTTTCAGGAGATCCAGATTACCATAGTGACGGTTGGTACCGTGCGATGGACTAGGGCTGATGAATACTCATTATGTTTGTTCGACTCTGTCCCGTTTCACTGTTAACTCATTTCTGCTTGCCCACCTCCCAGTTATTTACTGGAAGGTAGAGACTTGGTAGAGACTTGGGGTGTTAGTGGCAGTCTGGAGGAGTGTTATGAACACGGTTCGAGATGCAGATCCGAGGGACCTGGGAGCTGTGGACGCTTCAGACATGTTGAATAAATGCTATGTGTCTATTCTAGATTATTCTGTAGTGTGGTTCACAAGTAACACCAATCGGATCGAGGGCGTTATAAGGGCCTGAGCATTTTCTGCTTGTATACAAATGGAGATTAAATCCACTTTCACCCTTGTCCGATTGTCAAGTGCTCTGTTAAGTGTTGTAGAATTGCCTCACTAGAACTCACTAATTATTGGTAAACTAATATAAATTTTAAACGACAGATGTTCAACAAGATCTTAGAGAGTGAGAAAACACCTTGAGGATTGAGGAGAAGTGTGCTGGTGCCAATTTTTAAGAACAAGGAAGACGTGCATAGTTGTGGCAACTACAGAGAAATAAAGCTGATGAGCCACACAATGAAGTTAAGGGAAATGGTAGTGGGAGCTTGACTAAGGACAGAAATGAGCATTTGTGAACAGCAGTATGGTTTCATGCCAAAGAAGAATATTTCAGATGCAATATTTGCTTTGAGGATGCTGATAGAGAAGACCAGAGGGAGCTGCATTGTGTCTTTGTAGACCTTGAGAAAGCTTATGACAGGGTGCCAAGAGATGAGCTATGGTATTGTATGACGAAGTCTAGAGTAGCAGAGAAGTATGTTAGAGTGGTGCAGGACATGAAGAGAGCTGTAAGACAATGGTGAGGTGTGCTGTAGGTGTGATAAACGAGTTCAAGGTGGAGGTGGGACTGCATCAAGGATCAGCTCTGAGTCTCTTCTTGTTTGCTACAGTGATGGACAGACAAATGAGGTTAGACAGGAATCTCCATGGACTATGATGTTTGCAGGTGAGACCAGGGAGCAGGTGGAGAAAAAACTAAATAGGTAGAGGTATGGCCTAGAAAAGAGACGAATGAAGGTTAGCTGCAGCAAGGCAGAATACCTATGTGAATGAGAGGAACCCAAGTGGAGCGGTGAGGCTACAGGGAGCAGAGATTATGAAGGTGGAGAAGTTTAAGTACTTGGGATCAACAGTTTAGAGAAATGGAGAGTGTGGAAAAGAGGTGAAGCGTGTCTAAACAGCTTGAAATGGGTGGAGGAAGTATCAGGTCTGATATGTGATAAAACAGTTTTAGCAAAATTATATGGGAAGGTGTTCAAGACAATGTTGAATGGTTTAGAGACTGTGGCACTGAGGAAAAGACAGGAGGCAGAGTTGGAGGCTGCAGAGGTTAAGATGTTGAGGTTCTCTTTCGAAGTAATGAGGATGGATAGTATCAGGAATTACTGATCCAAGGCATAGTAGATGTCTTGGAAATTAAGTCAGAGGCCAGACTGAGATGGTTTAGACATTTACAGAGGGACAGTGAATATATCGGTAGAAGGATGATGAGGTTGAAACTGTCAGGCAGGAGGCCTGGAGGAAGACCAAAGAGATGTATCAATGTAATGAAAGAGAGCATAAAGTTAATTGGTATGAGAGAAGAGGATGCAGAGGATAGGGTAAGATGGAGGTGGACAATTCGCTGTGGCAACCCTTGAAGGGAAAAGCCTAAAGGAAAAGAAGATATAGACATCCCATTCCAATATCATGCGATTTTTATGACCTTTCACTGCACTAGTTTTTGGGTTACATTTTTGTTTTATATAATATATAATGAGGTATAAAACTTTATTGCATTATTTCAGGGGTTCTCTAACTTATTTTTCAAAGGTAAATATCTACTCTCCATTGAAGGCCAGAGGTCTGGAAAAATTTCAACAACATAACGTTTATTTCACTTTTTCACTGTGAACTGTATTATGTAAAAACAACATATGACAATGATAATGACAATCACAACAAAAAATATAAATAAACAAATAACTTATTTAGGCTACTTGTTCCTGTCATTGATAAGAGCATTCTGCTCCACCTCCTCCCCGTGGGACGTTCAGAGTATAAACACACACGTAGCAGGGGTAAGAGGGCAAAAGTTGGTGAATATAAGAGGAGTCCTGTTTGGATCGCTGTCAATAACATCCAATAACACTGTATTTAACATCGCAAATAATTAATCAAAGTATTTGTGAAAGGATAATTTTAAGACTTAGGTGTGCTGGGTCTAGACTGAAATGCCTCGTGGTCAGGAATTTTGAGAAGTTTGAGAAGTCCAACCTTATATAATACTTGAGATAAAACAAACTTGAGTAAAAGGGAAAATGATTTAATCTGAAAACTACTCCAAAAGGTTCATGTCCGTCCACACACACACACACACAAAAAAAAAAAAACTATTTGGTGAGTCAATGCAATTAGTTATTTTTCCAACACTGCACACAAGTTCAGAGAGACAAAAAGAAAAGAGTGAAGCTATAAAAGACCCACAGTGCTCCAGGCTCAGTCTCCCCAGCTGGTGTTGGCTAACCTACAGATATGCAGTATTAGGGAAAATACAGAGCCTTTATAATTGGCTTGGAGCATTTCAAATGTCTGCAAAAATTGATTTGTCCAGCCTTCCCTCAGATAATTGCTCCTCTTTGAAACAACACTGATGCCACTCTTCAGCTCTACCTCCTGGCAATTTAAGAGATCTCCTTTTTATTAACTTGTTTTTGGGATAGAAGCTACTGCTGTCACGCGGGGCAGGAGGTGGCCAGTAATTGACATGCTCGTGGCCAGGGAGGCAAAAGAAAGTGTCCAGGATCTCCAAGATTTTAAAATCGGGTTGAGAACAGTCACGCTTTGAATCAAGAAAATTGGAAGCCATGTGCATGGAAAAAGCTCTTTGAGGAAACAAGGGGGCTTGTTGTTCAGGCCTGTCATGGCTGTAAAGAGATTTAACCTCATGATATGTACAAGAAAAGCTTCAGTTGCATCTAAACAAATAAACTCTTTATTTTGGGTCACTTAAAAATCATTACATGGGTTTTTTTTAAGCTAAAAGGGTTCATGACACACATCTGCAACAGCTAACAGTAGCTTGTCACATTAACAGATAAACACACCAAGAGGTCCTCCGGGTCATCAAAATATACACAATTTACAATACTACAAAAAAGAATCATATTGCATACAGATAGAGTTGTCAAAGAAGTTGCTTTTAATGAGTGAAAAACTGACTGACTCACACAAATCACCCCAAAACAATGCCATGTCCAAATGATGGCCCAACAAACAACCACAAAAACATAGAGATGGTATGGTACAGTCAAATCTGACACTAGAAATGTTGGGTGACTTATTTAGTTATTCCTGCCTTAATATTAATGTTATAATATGAAGGTTGTTACATTCAAATTATCATATACTGAGGAAATAGGTTATGTTAATTTAGGTTGAAATGGAAAACCTCTCCAAGAGATTCTCAATAACGCTCCAACAAATCAATAACAAGGGGAGAATGTGAGTTTGGGTCTTCCTTATGGTCTTCTCCCAGTTGGACATGCCCGAAGCACCTCTCCAGGGAAGCATCCACGAGGCATCCTAACCAGATGCCTGAACCATCTAAACTGGCTCTTGATGTGACGGAGCAGGAGCTCTACTCTGAGTCGCTCCCAAATGACTGAACTTCTCATCCTATCTCAAAAGGAGAGTCCAGCTACCCTGCAGAGGAAACTCATTTCAGCCGCTTGTATCCGCGATCTCATTCTTTCGATCATTACCCACAATTCATGACCATAGGTGAGGGTTGGAACAAAGATCAACTGGTAAACAGCGAGCTTTGCCTTTTGGCTCAGCTCTCTCTTCACCACAACAGAGTACAGAGTCCACACCACAGCAGACGCTGAACCGATCTGCCTGTCGATCTCCTGCTCCATTCTTCCATCATTCACGAACAAGACCCAGAGATACTTAAACTCCTTAATTTGAGGCAACCCAGAGAAGGCATTCTACCCTTTCCTGACTGAGAACCATGGTCTCAGATGTGGAGGTCCTGATTCCCGCCGGTGTCGCTTCACAGTTGGCTGTGAACCACTTGAATGAGAGCTGAACATCTCCACATGATGGTGCCAACAGGACCACATCATCTGCAAAAAGTAGAGGTGAAATCCTGAGAGCATCAAACTGGAACCTTTCCGCTCCTTGTCTGTGTCAACCCTGCTGTTTCACCTCAATTCAGTTCAATAATACTTTAATCATCCCCAAAGGGGAATTAACTGTGGAGTAGTTGTCATGATTTAAGTCTCTTCAAAGATTCCTTATAGATGGAAGTTGCTGTGGGCAGGAAGGATCTCATGGCGCGGTCTGTGTTGGACTCTCTTCTCCAGCACCCCTGCATAGACCTTACGAGGGAGGAGTGTGATTGTCCTGTCATTGGAACACACCCTCCGGTCCCCCTTTTTAAAAAGGGGAACCACCATCCCAGTCTGCCAATCCAAAGGCACTGCCCCCGATGCCCATGCAATGTTGCAAAGACAAGTCAACCAGGACAGTCCAACAACATCCAGAGTCTTAAGGAACTCAGGGTGGATCTCATCCACCCTTGGAGCCCTGTCACAGTGCAGGTTCTTAATGACCTCGATGACCTCAGCTCCAGTAATGGGTAAGTCCACCTACAGTCCAAAGGCTCAGCCTCCCCTATTAAAGACATGTTGGTGGGATTTATATATTGTACCAAGCCTATAAAATTATAGATTTATATATTCTATCAAGCCTATAAAATTATACCAGAGCATGTAAAGTGCCCATTCAATTTTGGGACAAATTAGAATTTTTAGATTGGCATGATTGGGTAATTCTTTTTTATATATACATCTGGCTATAAAACTACCCAGTCATGCCAATTTGAAAATTCAAATTTTCCCAAAAATTTAATGGGCTCTTCACATGCTCTACGCCCCGGTACAGTTTAATTAAATTCAGCTTTTTAGGTTACTCTTGCCAACAGACAAGACAACAAAGGGCACTTGTAAAACAGCCATGTTCCAGGTCTTGATTTGGTAGAGGAAGTATTTGGCATGTCAGCACTTAAATTCTCAATATCTTGAGGCTAACTGTAAGTGCTTGACCAAATGCTGGAGAAAAAAATTTATTTTTCAAATACTTCATTAAATTATGCTTGTCATTATTACCTGCATTACAAATACTTGTAACAAGATGACAAGACCTGATCCCAAGTCAACTGCTAGGAGTGTAGGAAGAAAAAAATGAAAAAAAAAAAAGTTTTATTTTTTATGCGTAACTGTATGTTACACATACTCTTAAACATGTCCACAAAAAAACTATGAAAAAAAGAGAAAGAAAAAAGTAGGTCACGTTTAACCTGCATAGCCCATGACATGCACAACAGGAACTTGACAGCTGTCAACAGACGCTAGAAGCTGGTGATCAGAGCAGTTACGCATCCCAAAACTTTAGCATGGCTAAACCAGCCAAGACCTAGCATTTTCACCCTGAATGTGAGGAAGCTGGTTTTTTTTTATTATTCTCATTCAAAGCCCGTTTGTCTGATCTGCAATGCAACGGTGCTGTTGCAAAGAACGGAAATATGGAGCAGCATTTTAAAATGGTACACGGAAGCTAAAAGAGAAATTTTCCAGCAAAAACACCTTTACGCGCCACACAACTGCAGGGTTTGAAAGCACAGTTTGCAGCACAGCAGTCAACCTTCACCAAACCAGATAGGTCCTTGAGGTTCCTTTAGGTCAAGAGTTTACATACATTTCCTTTTTTTGAGTAGCATTTCCTTTGAACTGCATCTCTTGGGTCAAATGTTTTGAGTAACCATACACAAGCTTCAGACAGTACTCTGGGTCAGGGCTTTTTGATGACCACTCCAAGACATTGACTTTGTTTTCCTCAAGCCACTTTTTAACCATTTAGGCCAGTATGCTTAGGGTCATTGTCCATTTGGAAGACCCATTTGCACCCAAGTTTTAGCTTCCTGGCCAATTTCTCTTGACTCTTCCATGATTTCAAATAAGAAAGCAGAAAATTTGAGGTGTGGCCTTAATTACATCCCCAGGTGTATTGTCAATTAACTCACATGTTGTCAGTTAACCAATCAGGAGCATCCAAAGCCATGATCTCATCATCTGGGCTTGCCTACGTTGTTTAGACTTAGTAACTTGAAGACCTCAAAAAAAAAAATTATGAAATTCTCTCTGAAATCCTCTCTCTCATTATTGTGGCATTTAACAAAATGAAATAACTTTGGTAATCCTGACCTGGAACAGGAGAGGTTTAGTCTGATTTGACTTCAGACAGTGAGACAAAAATTGAAAAGCGTGTTTTTGCACAGTGTATTTCAGCCTTTGCCTCAACTGTAAAATCTTAAAAATGACAGCTTTTATCTGTTTTTGTACCTTTCACTTTTCAACAAAATTTAGATGTCGATGGACATCATCATATAGACGTATTTTCAATCTCTCGGAAGTGATGGCTTTTCATCTTTCACTTTTAAAAGAAATCAAAATGTGGTCTAGACGTCTGACAAAGTTGTCTTTTCAACCTAACTTTGCTTGGTGGGATAGCTCTCTGGCTTTTCCAAGGGGAACAGTGCAGTGCGAAGGGCTGTGTTGATGGTGCCTTCAGTTTATTGTTTTGGTCAATACACAAAGTGATGAAGATCAAAGCTGAGAGGCTTTAATATACTCTGTTATGAGTTTCTCATAGCAGTTTCTCAAGCAGTCATTTCCTCTCATAGCAGAGAGATGCTGCACCTTTTCTGGAGGACGTCAGAGACAGTTAGAGGAGGGAGACTGCTGGCTACTCTGGCCAAAGGTGGTACTTATCAGCAGGGTACGGTGTACATTTTAAGGACATCATCAGCCGTCAGAGTCAGGTCTCGGTCATCAGATAAAAAGTCATCATGTCTCAGGAAAACCTCAGTCAGGTCTCAATCATCAGATGAAAAGTCATCGTATCTCAGGAATATCTCTGTCAGGTATCAGGAAAACCTTTGTCAGGTATCAGGAAAACCTTTGTCAGGTATCAAGAAAACCTTTGTGGCCTGTGGTAGTGGAGAAATTGGGAGAAAACTTATTTAAATCACTGGTGTGGGAGGTCCCATAGTTTACCGAATGTAAACATACTTGTCGGCTCTGTATCTTAGTTTGAAAGCGGTGCGTCCGAGCTGCTCTACCATTGGCTATCGCTTAGCATCTTCCTGGGAATCCCATTGGCTAGGAGGGCCCCTTGTCTGTATGAGAGTAACCCATCAACCCAGGTAAACAAACAATTTTTACCTCCGCCAAGGAGGTTATGTTTTTGCCGGCGTTTATCTGTCTGTCTGTCTGTGTTCAAGATAACTCAAAAAGTTATGGTGGGGGTCTGCGTCCTCTGAGTGCTTTTCTAGTTTTAATATGTATTTCTTACAGGTTTTTATGTCATTTCATGTATTATCTATAATTTATAAAAAAAAATTTATGTTCGAATTTTGGGAGGCTTGGAACGGATTAGGGCATTTATATGGAAAACGCGTCTCTACTTACGAAAGTTTCAGGTTACAAAACTACTTCCAGAACCAAATTAATTTTGTAAATAGAGGTACTACTGTAAATCGTTTTAGAGAAATTAATTGTCACTTCATGCCCAAAACACATATTGAAACTGTACCGAATCCGTACCGAAACCGTGACACAAAAACCGAGGTACGAACCGTACCGTGAGCCACCTGTACCGTTGCACCCCTAGTAAAGATGTAGTCAACATGATGAGTTCAGTGAACACATTTAAAAGGAAGCTACAGCTGATGTCAGGCAGGCTGCAGCATGGTAACCTGCACAACTTCCCTCACATGCATTCAGAACTACAACGTCAAGGTAAAGCTGTGACACTGCTTGGGCAGTGCATGTTATAAGGAGCATGTTCAGAGCAGCTTGCCAGAGTCTGAGAGGTGTTTTTCCTGACTTTGCATCCATCAAGCCTGTAGCCAGCTATATGTGTAATCCATTTGGTGCAAGTATTGATGTCGGTGACACTGCTGCCAAAGTCAAATCACTTTTCGACCTGGAAAGCTTCGCTCTTGAGGATGAGTTTCTGACATTGCAAAATGACATTGAGATCAAAGCCAGATCAACATCCACTCAATCTGAAGACCATGTACTGTTCTGGAAACTACTAGTGGAGGAGAAGTTCCTCAATCTCAAAAGATTAAGGATTGAGGATAAATCCTTCCTTGAGATGAATATCTCCAAAACGAAATACATGATCATTGACTTTAGAAAAGACAGGGCTTCCCATCGAGAAGCCACAGTTTTAAAAGGCTAGACAGTAGAGTGTGTCAAAACATATAAATACCTGGGAACCATCATCGACAACGAACTGAACTTTGAGGCAAACTGTAAAGCTGTGTATAAAAAAGGACGGCAGCGCCTGTCTTGTCTGAGAAAACAAATTTTAAATATTGCCAGGACCATGTTTACTTTGTCTTACCGTGCGTTTATTGAATCAGTCTAATTTTTTTGTCTTGTTTCATGGTTTGGAAACGTGTCCTTAAAAAACAAAAACTGCTTAAACCAATCGTGAAGTGGTCCAGCAAGCTGATTGGAGAGTCTCAGCTTCAGTCAGAATACCAAACAGTTACAGAGGATAGCTAACTCCATTGTCAGAGACGACTCCCACCCTCTTAATGGTGAACTTCAGCTGCTCTCATCAGGTCGGAGGTTCAGGGTACCTGCCTAGATGCTACAAAAATAGCTTTGTACCAGCAGCAATCCATGCTATAAAATGAAAGAAACTAAAATACAACCAAAGTAACTTAGTTTTATTCCTTGTATTGTGTTACCAAGTGGGTCAGTAAGGAAACCTTTAAAATGACAGATGGACTCTGAGGCAGATTTGTTGATAGGGCAAAAATAAAGTTTTAATTGATTCCAGGCCTGGATAACAAAGTGAAACTACAACTAAACAAAAGAAAGAACAAAAAAAAAAAAAAACAACTCAAACAGAGAGGTGCAGGAGTCAGCCTCTTCCCATGGCAGCCTCCTCACTACTAAACCGCTTCCTCTATATAGGCTCTGACCCCACCCCATTGTTTCTCTAATAATGATCTTATGGATGGCACATTTTTATCTTTTAGCTTCTTTTATCGCATTTTTAGGCTTTTTTATTTATTTTATTTTTTTATTTTATTTATTACTTATTGTGGTTATTTATTACCTGAATTGGTACCTTACTTAATCAGACATTTACAACTCTGTCCAACATATTCTCACATAGTCATACTTTCATACAGAGCAAAATAAACACACTCAAAAGTTGTTATATCTGCACTGCAACTGAATATGGAACAAATATATTTTTTTTAAAGACACCATTTTAATTATCTCAAGCTACTCATTTCATTTGAAACGTTGTTTTTATAATGCATCGTATGTTTCCATTTTCTTTAAAGTGAAATGTGGAAAAAATGCAGAAAGTCATGACATTACCCGCTTACCACCAGAGAGCGCTCGGACCACAGTTTGTGCACCACTGTTTTAACTTATCCTGCTTTTACTTTGGCACCATTTCCTTTGTTCTTTTAGCTAAAGCACTGCTGCCACACTGTAAAAAACTGTTGCTTAGATCCAACTTAAAAAAAATGAGGCAACATTTTCCAACCATTTTTTAGTAGTTTTGTGAACTTCTTGTTTTTTTGATTTTGGAAAACTAAAAAATTTATGTTTTACTGTGTTAATTGTTTTTAGCACTGCCTTATATAAAAAGCCCAAAAAAAATGAGTTTAACTGACTTAAAAAACAATCAGTTGATATCTATAATTAGTTATATAGAGTAAAATCTGTATGTATATGAATTGTGTGTATGTGTATGAAATTGATTTTCACAAATTCAATTAATTTATTTCAAATAAAAAAATTGAATGCTTTTAAAGTCTAAATTACTTCATAAAAATTGTAAGAAAACACTGATAAAATCTTTTACATTTAAGAGAGACAGGTATTTGTGTCCAACATTTTTATTTATCAAAAGCATTTTCTGCAACTTTAAAGTTCAAAACTGTTTAAATACAATTTAGTTTTTAAAACCAAAATGCATCAAAGTAATCTGTTGCCTGATCTTAGTGCTGATCACAACACAAAAAACTAATTTGTTTTTAGCTTGTGCAAATATACCCAAAAACTCGATAAGAAAAAACTTTTTAAATTTAAGATCTAAATTAGAACATTTCAACAAAACACAAATTCTGACCTGCAGCTGATAAAACCTTCACAGTGAAAACATTTATCAGAAATTCCAGTCAGAAAAAAACCTGCTGCTAAAAAAGACAATTAAAGAACATCAGTAGGTGCTGTCCATTGAGCTCCACAGATCTTTGACACATCAAAGACAAGAAATTGAAACTGATTTTATCAAGTACATATGCTTAATAAAACAGAAATACTATTTACAGTGCACCTTGCCTTGTCCTGTTCTTTTTTGTGTGTTTACAAACGCGAGAGAATTAATTTCACTCACTGTAAACTGAATTTACCTAAGGGTACAATAAATATTCTGAATCTGAATCTGAATCTGAGATGTGCCTTGAACCTGGCAACTCTTTTTGGATCAACTTATTTGTGCAAGTTTGCTTTCTCACACATGCAAATCATTAAGTCCAAGTACTGATCAACAATGACTGATAACCACCTTGCTACCTGTCGACACCTTGCAACCAGTGCCTACACTTCTGACTACGAGAAGCTACTCTACTCCCTCCAGTGCCAGGTCTCCCAACAAGGTAGGAAGTGATTTCCTTTTTCTTAAACTCAGAGATCTACCTGTTCTGTGTCTAGATTTCTTTGGTTTATTTTTCTGCTTGGGTCATTTTAAGGTCAGTTTATGGCTATTGCTTATCATGCAAATTGGCATGTTTGTGTGTGAGGAGCAGGGAGACCGGGGTTGTGGTACAGCACAATATGCTAACTGGCAACTGTGTAAGAGAAATTTGTGTGTGTGTTTGAGAGAGGTAGGGTTTGTGATGTGATGTCTAGTGGTTGTGTGACAACAAGAAAAAGGGTTGTGAAGTTAGTCACTGCAGGCTGGAAATTAGTGTGTGTTGGTTTATGACGTTGACACTGGACTGGTAGATCTCAGGAAGTTGGCTACTTGAAAAGTAAATCTTGGGTCAAAAAAGATTGGAGACCTCTGCTTTATGCAGTTGAAAGGCAATGAGATGATTATGTGTGATGCATCAGTCATTTTCGTGACCTGTGATGTCTACATAAAAAAAAAATACAATTTTTACTGGTTTTACACTTAACTTACTGTAGTCTCCATCTTAGGCAGCAGGTGTCACTAAAGAGGAAATTACACCCTACACTGCAGAAATAACAATGAAAGTAGTGGTACAGGAAGTAAATCATTCAAACACAAACACAATTGTTCAGGCTGTGTTCCAAATCGCATACTTTTGTGAGTACACTCAGACACAGTGTACTACGTACACCGAACACTTACATGCGCAGTGCGCAAATGAGTGCTGTTTCAGTGTACAAGTACCAATTGTGTTTTTGTGTTTTTATGGTTGCTGCGTACTTCACAATAAATCCACCAAAAATCAGACATCCACTGACATCTTTTTCAGGTTAAATCAGCCCATCATGATCTTTATGTATCTCAAAACAGAAAGTTATACATTGATTTTGTTGAGCCTGTCTGACATGGTGCAAATATAGCTTTTTAAAAAGACATTCAGAATGCAACTATATTTTGTTGGGCCACAGGCCATGAGTTACAGAGACCGCATGGTTTGTGAGACAAAGGACCACTGGAATGACTGCAACCCCCTACATGCTTTGCAATGTTTTATTGTTTCATGGCAAGGTGTGAAGGGACACCATGCCTCTTACTGGCTGAGGACCCCCGACTAGACAGCAGAGGTTCCTGGCAAAGGCAGATCGCACCCTCTACAGCCTTAAATACGGTGGACGCCATCAGCTCGCTCTTTTTTTTCCCTGCTCCTCGGTTCTCCTGCTGGACCTTCTCCAAGCAACTTAAGATAAGCTCTTGGTCTACTCTGGCCCACCACAGCTCTCATCCAGCAGCCACGAGGCCTTTCCAGAAATGCTCCAGCGAGCCACCGGTAACAGGAAAGACCGGTTAACGCATCCCATTCGGCCAGTACCACAAGTGATCCGCACACGCATCGGCATGTGATGGCTCCAGACGCGTTTCCATAGGAGGGCCCGGCTGTACCGAGATGCTGCAACCTGTACCCCCCACGTAAACTAAGAGAACCAGGACGAATAGGAGCCGCTCTTACGACCACAACCACAGAGCATAATCAATCAGCGGTTCTGCCGTTAACCAAGCTTAATCATCCTCCCTGCTCCTGGATATCAGCGGAGCGTACGTTCCTGCCCTATACTACTGATCCTGGATCATCAGTACAGTTCCACGGACTTCACAACGCCATCAATCGCTTCCAGCGCGATCCAAGTAAGAGGCTTTTGTGTCTGGGCAGAGCTATTTAGCTTAGTTAATATTTCTGTGCTAACTGTGACACTGTTTACGATTGAGCCCACCACTAATCCGCCGGTGTGTATTTACCCACGTGATCACCGTGTTTCCTCACCACCGGCTGATCGCGCCCTGATTTCCAAACAAACGATCAGGACGAGAGTGCGGACATCTGCTTCACACTCTCCCTCCTGTGTGGAAATCCTCGGAGCGATCACAGCATCGGTGGTTAGGAATCACCTTCGCTTTGTCTTTTCTTTCCTCTTTCTTCTTACTAACAATCTTTGTGACGAGGTTACACGTGACTGTTATGCATGCAGTCCTATTAACATGAGCGATTGTGCTGCACTTGACTCTGTTGCCTTGCCTGTGTGGTGATGTGTGCGTGACTCGGAGTTCGGTTAGTTAAGCCTATCCATTCCTTCTGTTCGTGCTTTTTCTGGTTGTTGTAGCCGCTCTCTGGTTGAAGTAAAGTGAAGTTGAAATGTGAAACCGTTTCATGCCTCGTCATTCTAGGACATAATAGTGACCTCGTCCGCCATCTTGTAGCGCCCTATCAAGTAAGTCAGCGGCCATCTTGGTGAGGGACGAGAACACCCCATGATCTCGTCCGCCATCTTGGTAAGGGACGAGTGACCACGTGATCTCAGCCGCCATCTTGGAATCCTCCTCACAGTATTAAGTCATCTTAGTTTATCATACACACACAGCCCTCAGCATACATGTATATAAGTTGACACTTTTTTCCATCTAATGTTTTATTTGCTTATGTTAGTTTAGTCGTCTTTTAGTTAGTAGATATCAGGATCTTGATTCAAGTGTTTGTTCATTTTAATCTTGTGTTAATAAATTCTGATATATTCTAATGAAAGAAGTTGTTTGTGTTTGTTTTACACAGTTTTGTAACATTTGCTGGTTGAAGAAGTCTGTGCTCGGACTCGCACCTTTCTCTGTTGCTCTATACCGCCACACCTGGTCACAGGTCTGGCACGCATAGACCAACAGCCACTTTGAGACTGATTGTGCCGTTTAGTCCTTTTTCCTGATTTATCAGGTGGTGCCCCGTTTCGATTTATTAACTTTGTTAAATACCCTTCTGGTTATTAGCAGCAGTCTTTCAAGAGAGTTGGTAATAACCCCCTTTTATGACTAAACAAGCATGTTATACACCTTATTGCACAACAATGTCGAAACCAAATTTTGATTTTGTTGAAAGGTGAAAACCTTTTCTTAAAGAACTATGTTAATCTGTTGCTTTCCCTTAAAAAGAGCAGCAATATTTCAAAATTTATGAACTTAATATAGATTAAAAAATAAGTATAGTATTGGTTTGAAATTGAAAAAGCTTTTCGTGTTCTTTTATCTGGTGTCAAGAAGAGACTGAAGGCAAAAACCAATAGAAAGTTTAATACACAAAGTTTAATACAAGGTTTAATATGCCATGCAGAATATTTAATTGGCTGAGTGGTACACTGTTCTCAACACCACAGAAAGATAAGAGGAGAGTGCACAAAGATTGCTGGACTGTTGTTCTTTTATAACTCCAGTAAGCGGGTCCTTACATTCTTCTGCATAATCCTCATTTATCTCAAAATTCAGATGACCGTGAGCTTTAAATCACAAGTCCAGACACATGTTGTTGATTGTCTCAGACCAGGAGCCAAAATGTCATACAAATGTGTTTATCTGTGCAAGCCACAAACTTTCGGAAGTCAGTAGCTCAGGAAGTCTGGAGGTTTTTAGACAGCAGGAAATTGGGATAACAGAATGTGGATTCTGCGACATTCCTGAGGGCCATAAAAGTTTCATCTTTAACCAGCTGATGTGCACTAAACATTTGAGCTAATTATGAAATCCTAACAAATCTCCACTCAAAACAATATTAATTCATGTTTTCCAAAACTAAATATAGAAAAAATGCGGTAATCTATATGTATGTAAAAGATTTCTACACCCCTCTTTTTCAGATAAAAACCTTTATGTGAAAACAAATACAACCATATAACTGTGACCCCCAAACAAACCTAAAACATGTCTACTAATCATGAAATGCTTCACACAATAATTGAAGACATAAAAATTGTAAAATGTGACATGTGAACAATGTAAACAATCATGTTATGATGAACAATATATCAAGTTCATCCCAGTTGCAGATGAAGAAATCCAGATGTCCACAGATGACAGGCCAGTTTACCAATCCAGATGAAGTGAAAGAGTTGTCCACCGATGAATTAGAGATGATGCGAAGATACTACAGAATGTTCAAACCCTCTGTGGTCCTAAAGTTAAGCAAGATCGAAGGGTGGTCACACTCCATCAACCCTCAAATTAGGAAGTTCCACTCAGGTCACAAATGTCCACTTGTATTTAACACAGGCCCCCATTAATGGCACCATAAGGAGGGGTCAGCCTGGAAACTCCATAGCCTGTGCTCCAGAAAGCACAAAAGAGATTGCACAAAAACACCTGTCTAACACTATCATGTTAGTTGGAAGGGGCTACTAGCAACAAACCCAGAAGAAATGTTATTGATTAAAAGGTATCCTGCAAAAAAAATTCAGTAAGTGGATCCAGAATTGTCTCACCATCCTGATCACTTGAACCCCCAATCTGTAAAAACTGTGCATGCTGTTATGATATTAACTTCACAAACTTTGTGCAGTATATGTATTAGAAAAAGATTTTTTTTTTAAAAATGTGTCATAAATATATGACTCTTTAAGGCGGTAACAAAAATCCTAACCATGTTATAAAATCATTGTGGTGAATAGAAATTTGGATCATAATTCACTTATTCCCTCTTTATCACCTACAAAGCCCTTTCACTCACTTACAATATCCTTCCTTTAAACCATTCTATCCCTTTTTTCACCTCCATCAACCAGTCTCTTCCACTCACGCCCCTCTAATATATAACATTTCTTCACGTACTTTGTCTCCTTCTTTAATGCATTTGTATCTTCCTTATATCCCTTTTTCTCCTGTCTTTAAAAAAAAAGAAAGAAAAAATGCCAACAATACCTTCAAATAAGAAGTGACACTTTGATTTTTATTGATTAGGATGATCTAATCTATTCATATAAACAAGGATGAGAAAGACAGACAACCCAGCAGTACCATATCAGCAGGTATGCAAACGTGCAAAGCACGGCTCCACCCCTTTCTTTCAGCAACACCAGTCAACCATAAAAATCCCAGACCTCACAGTTCCCCACTCAGACTTCAGCAACAGCACACGTCAGTGTCTTTTTTTCAGCACAGTTTGTGGCAGATATTAGTGTTATCGGCCATAAAATTCCTTCAACAGTCTTTCTTTTGTCTTTCTTTCTTGTTTTCCACTCATCACCCAGCAGCAGAGTTAACATCTTGTGGAAACTTGTCGTCTACTGATCTGACGACAGACAATGTCAAGGAACTGAGCAGCATCTTGTCCAGCAGATGGTTTCAATGATGTTTTCTTTGGTGTCATTGAGAGGTCACCATTAAGTCCAGGCATCACAGAGACCAATACAACTATCAAAAAAAGGGAGATTGCAGCATAGAGCTCCACACACATCCACACATCCACCTTTTACCAGTCCCTCATGGTCGTTAATCTTTCCACCACTCTGTGACACTACCATTATACTAGGGGTGCACAATAATTATCGGCCCCATAACTATCGGGCCGATAACAGGAAATTATGACATCATTTCCATGTCCAATATCATGACAAACAGCCCTGATAACATATATATTTTTGTCAACACGCCAGTGCCTCGCTCCTACTGAAACCCAAATAGCCAGCAGTGAATGTTATGATCAAGTGATGTAAGCATAATCAGAAAAATGATTTCTCATTAAGGAAAATCAAGAATACCCCCTCATGCCAGAAAACAACTTGTTAACTTGGTCATAATTTTGGTAGTTGCTGACTTGAATAAATATTTGCAGTATTTTACCACATGTTACACATAAAAAAATAGAAAAACTAGAAAAGGCCGAAAGAACGACCAGCAAATGAGAGAACGGAGGAATTTACGTTACACTTTGAATGCAGCCTGCAGCATATGGAGCGATAGGAGTGCCACATTAATAAATAAATAAATAAATAAATAAATAAATAAATAAATAAATGTGGAAATAAAAAGAGAAATAAATAAATAAATAAATAAATGTGGAACTATAAAGAGAAATAAATAAATAAATAAATGTGGAAATATAAAGAGAAATAAATAAATAAATATATGTGGAAATATAAAGAGAAATAAATATATAAATAAATATATGTGGAAATATAAAGAGAAATAAATAAATGAAAAGGAAAATCATCTTTAATTTTCGTATTGCATTTGCTTTTCCTTTTTGGCACTCCTGTGACACAAGGATAAAGCATTGACAAAACACTTGGTGGACTGAGCTGTCAATCAAATGGCTCTGGGCGGGGCTTCCTGTCCAGGATGGATAGTCGTTCCCTGATCACTGGATTTCTGCCTGGCGGTATGGGCGCTAACTCATAGATATGTATGCTAGTGTTTAGCCTGACGTCACCAGTGCTGAGGAGGACGTGAACGTGACGCTTTTCGCGGGTCAGAAAAGCCGCGTTGCTATGATGAAGTCGGTATCTGAGTTGCTCAGAGAAGCAGCTGACAGGCTGGAATCACTTCCAAACACGACTATCCATCCTGGACAGGAAGCCCCGCCCAGAGCCATTTGATTGACAGCTCAGTCCACCAAGGTTTTTGTCATTGCTTTATCCTTGGTCACAGGGAGTGCCAAAAAGGAAAAGCAAATGCAATACGAAAATTAAAGATGATTTTCCTTTTCATTTATTTATTCTCTTTATATTTCCACATTTATTTATTTATTTATTTCCCTTTATTTCCACATTTATTTATTTATTTCCTTTTATATTTCCACATATATTTTATTTATTTCTCTTTATATTTCCACATATATTTATTTATATATTTATTTCTCTTTATATTTCCACATATATTTATTTATTTATTTATTTATTTCTCTTTATATTTCCACATTTATTTATTTATTATTTCTCTTTATATTTCCACATTTATTTATTTATTTATTTATTTCTCTTTTTATTTCCACATTTATTTATTTATTTATTTATTTATTAATGTGGCACTCCTATCGCTCCATAGCAGCACAGCGTGCTGATAAAAACAAACAAAATGACGGCAATAGTATGGGACCTCTTTAAAGTTTCCAAAGAAAATAGTTCGCTGGTTATTTGTGACAAATGCTCCAAGCGAATTCCAGGAGGGAAAAATATCACAAGCTTTAATATGTCAAACCCGATCAGCCATCTAAAATGTAACCATCGCTTTTGAAAATTTTGAAATCGAGCTAACATGAGCTACATGTTAACGTGAGCTAGCGTTTAGCTCAGCAACAAAGAATTCACCGGGACTTACACACATCGGCAAAGCTTTTGAAAAATCCAAGAAATTTGCCAAAGATGACCCACGGGCAAAGATGAAATGGGTAGAAGGGAGAAATGTTTGAATCTAACTTGTGTCAGAGCATTAATTTTGATGCATGTATTTCCATCAGTTCATGGAGCCTTTATTTTTTTATATCAGTAAGTAATGCACCTTATTTAAGTTGATGTGAGATATTAAATAGTTTTTTTTTTTTGATATCTTTACGAAAATGTTTGTTGGAAAAAAATTAAATTTCTGTTTATTTAAATAGTTATAACTGTTTTTGGTTTGTTCATATTATTGATGTAATGATCTTAGGTATATGTGTGATATCGGTTATCGGTATTGGCCTTTACGAGCTGGAGGTTATCTGTTATCGGTTTTAAAAAACAGTTATCATGCATCCCTACATCATACAAAATGCAACCACCAACTGAAATTTGGAAAATATTCTTCAACAGGTTCAGTTCAGAGACAAGTTCAGCATCCTTCTCTCCTGCCCCCAGCAAAACAGACCCCTCACCCTCCCTTGACCCACAGCTTCCCTGTCACATCTCAGCTGTCTCATTTTCCATCTCAGTCATGGATCTTGCTGCTGCTCCGTTGCTGACTCCAACCACATCAGGAGATGCTGGGGCCCTCTCCTGCCTGTCTGTCTTTAGCAGTCAGGTGGAGAGGCAGCTGGAGAGACTCAACAAGAACAAGGCTGCAGGTCCAGATGATGTAAGCTCCAGAGTCCTGAAAGCATGTGCAGACCAGCTATGTGGGATTCAGCAGCACCTCTTCAACATCAGCCTGAGTCAGGAGAAGGTTCCTGTTGCTGTGGAATCTCACAAGCTGGTCTGCACAGGCTCTTTGGACTCTAGGACTGACACCATCTGGACCTGCAGATCTTGTTCTGGAGAGACTAAACATGAACAAGGATGCAGGCCCAGATGATGTCAGGTTCCTGTGGAAAACATCCTGCCTTGCTCCAGTACCAAAAAGATAGACCTGTTGCCCTAACATTCCACATCATGAAAGTCCTGGAGAGACTTTTAACAGCCCACCTGAATAAGCAAACAGGCACATTCCAGTTTGCTTACTCTTGTGGGGTTGAAGTTGAAGATGGCATCATATACCTTCTTCAACAGACCAACAGTCATCTGGAAAAAGCAGACAACCCTGTGAGGATCATGTTCTTTGCTTTCTCCAGTGGATTTAATTCAATCCATCCTGCTTTACTACATAAGAAACTCCAGAAGACACAGGTGGATGCCTCCAAAATCACCTGGACGACTGACTACCTGACAATTGGACCACAATTTGTGAGACTGAATGCATTGGTGTCTGACCAGGTGGTCAGTAGCATAGCAGCACCACAGGGATCTGTACTTATTCTCTTCTCCCTGTACACCTCAGACTTCTAGTACCAGTCAGAGTCTTGTCATCTGCAGAAATACTCAGATGACTGCAGTTATGGGGTGTATCAGTGATGGATAAGAAACTGAGTACAGATATATGGTAGACTGCTTTGTGGCATGGCGTGAGGACAGTCATCTCATCTTAGATGTGAACAAAACAAAGGAGATGATTGTGGATTTTGGGAGGACCAGGATTACGTCAAACAGTATTTCCATTATGGGAGACGAAGTGGAAGCAGTGGGGGAGTATAAATACCTTGGTGTTCATCTGGACAACAGGCTGGACTGGAGACACAACACCGATCCTGTTTATAAGAAGGGACAGAGCAGACTTTACTTCTTATGGAAACTTAGGTCCTTTAACATTTGCAACAAGATGTTGCATATCTTCTATAAGTCTGTTGTGGAGAGTGCAATCCTATCTCAGTCATCTGTTGGGGAAGCAGCAGGAGCACCAGTGACTTAAAAAGACTAAACAAACTAAGAAAGAAGGCTGACTTTGTTCTGGAGCCTCTGGAGGATACTTCATAAAACAAAGAACATCACGGAGAACCATGAGCATCGTCTACACAACACAGTGATTCAGTCAGAGCCTTCTTCAGATCCACTGCACGACAGACCACAACCGGAGACCCTTCCTACTCACAGCAATAACCATCTATAATGAATCTTTGAAGAGGCTTAAATCATAGCTACAACAGAATTAATTCCCCTTTGGGGATGATTAAAGTATTTTTGAAATGAATTGGAACAGCAGGGTTGCCATTAGCACTGGACATCCACCAAATATTATTGGTGCATTGTCCCATGCATCATTATATTATAATTTTGTGTTGTGCCAGGTCAGGTTTCTTCACCTACCACTCCCCATGGTAGGTAAAACACTTAATAAAATAAAGAATGACCAAGCAACCTTTGACATTTCATAATGTAGATTTATCCTCGCCCCATTTGTTTCATCCAGATATTTTATTTAAGACACAGCAATGGAGTACCCAAAAAAAGAAAAAACACCAAGAGATGTAAGTTTTTATCTGTTTGTATCGAAATAATGTGGTTAAATAGCAGGAATTTAAATTAACCAGCAAGAACAGAGAAGGTAACGCAAGGGAGGGAAAATTACAAAGCCTTTTTTTTTTTTTTTTTTTTTTATGGAAAATGTCTGACAACATTCAGTCCCACATCTGGTAAGTGTTTGACAAGACAAGCCAGACTATGTTCTGTTTGGTGTCCCGGCAGTATAATTAGGAATGTAACAAGCATCTTTATCAGTGGTTGCAAAAAAACTGAAACTGGAAACAGCAGAGGCTACCTGAGTACCACAGAACATGACATGTAAGGAGCTTTGCAGATATGTGCCCTTCTGGTCTTATTTGCGCCAGTGGCTTCCTCCAGTTATTCCAGGCGAAGAAGACAGGATCACCACTCACGGAGCTGTCGGTGCTGATCTTTTCTTTGTCGAAATGACTTGAACATAGCCCAGACTTTTTCCTAGGGTTCAGCACACTGACATTCTTCTCCGTTTTGTCCTTTCTCTTAAGCCGAATCAGTGCTTCTGTCTTCTCTGAGCAGACAGATCTTTTGGCCACTTTACCCACGTCACATCAGTCATGAAGGAATCGCATGACGCTTCTTTGCTTTTGAGCTCTGTGATGTACACTGTGCAGCACTAAAGAAGAGCACCAGAAAAAGTTGTTTTAGCTTGTTGCTTTCTTTACTCAAAGTGGTCATGACTGCAAAAAACCTCAAGTGCAATGCCGTGTTCTGCAACCTAACGAATAAAATAGCAGTATTATGTGGAACTCTGGCAGTCTCTATTAAAGACCAGGAGTCATCCAACTCCCACGTCCATGTTAAGAAAATTGTCCATAGAAAGTCTGCGCCCAAGGAAATAGCTGTCATGGATACAACAGGAGCCGAAAGACTCCTAGCATTTACCAAACAGAGACATTCAGCTGTAATCTTTTTATGTCCTGGTTCATTATCCTCATTCATTAATGTGGCTCTGATCATCATCTTGAGCCACTGGCTCTGTCCATTGGCAAGCCTCCAGGATTTTGACCAATCAAAATACATTTGAGTCAAAGGCTTTTTTTTTTTTCTGAAGATTGTGATCCTCAATCCTAGTCATTCAGAAGTAATTACAGGCTTTTGGAGTGATGCTGGGTGCAAAGCTACTCTAGAAGTACCAGAAATTAAAATGAGATGGCTGAAAAAAAAAAAAAAAAAAAACTATGGCCGCTTTAAACCATGACTATTCTTCCAGCCTTTATTATCCGCTAACCTTTGTAGAGTACTTATTATAACCAAAAAAAATATATTATTTCTCAAAGTTTATAGTTAATATTGTGTAATCCTGTCTACCCTTGAACAAAACTCCTTTGGGTTGTATCAGAGTATATGAACCCATGATTAAAGTCACCAGCCATTGAAATTGCTGACTTATTTGATTAAGTTGCCTTCTGTTTAAGTAAACACAATCTACTGTAAAATCTGTGACTACTGCCCTCACTATATCAAAAGATACATTTTTTCTTTATATTCCCTTCTTTGCTCATGAATAAATGCTCTAGAAGTCCACAGATGGCAGAGACCTGCCAACAGCACGTTGTGATTTATAAAAGGAAAGGCTGACTTAAGCTCAGCAAGGGTTCAGTTTTTAAGGCTTCATTTTATGGCGAGGGATGTAAACAAAGCAGCAAAGCATTTTTACTGCTGAGATATTCTGCTGGGCTGTAAGGATAAGTCAAAAAGCCAAGACAAATCTTTGAAGAGGCTCCAGTTTGATTCTAAAAATTTGGATCTGGACCTTCTAGCACTGACAGTAGTGGGATGATGACACGATCAAAAGCACAAAATACAGCTCAGAGTTTTAGCAATAAACCTTATTCAATTAAAAAAAAATGCAATGATATGAAAATCAATTTTAATTGTCCTGTCAATACTTTTAAAGACCGTTTATGAGAAATTATTTTACAATGGTCTATGCCACACAAAATTGGACCAAAGGGAAATGCTGTATTACAGAGATTAAAAGTGAATTAAACAGAAAATAAAAATAAACAGAATATGGTTTGGGAATATTATTATTTTTTTCATAAGAAAAAAAAATCATGCTTAACATGCATGCAAGTATGATGAGATAACTGGTGATCGTTACCAAACAGAAAAGCGTTTCACAGAACAGAAATATTTCATGAATTAAATAAACGACCAAAACAGTCACTGTTCAAAAGGTTATAACAAGCAGAATAACTTATTCTGAAAAAGGTATTTATTTTATTTTATTAGCAGCTCCAGGCTGCTATTCACTAGTAATTTATGTGGAAACATTAAAGATGCTGTTGATATTGCTGTGGATTTTCAGCTTAGTTTTAGTAAATAAATATTGGCACTATAATCATGCTACCGTGCTGTATGTCATTTATTGTTGTTCATACACAGTTGCATTTAACTCTTTGACCTGGAAAGGACCAGATTATTTTATTTTATTAGATCCTGATATGTGAAACAGAATTGTAAGACTGTATATTGGTTTTTGCCCTGTCACATGATGTTATATCACTGGTTGTTTTTTATTTGTAGAACTGTGCAATTTTAGAACCTTATCTGCAGAATGAGGATCTAACATTAGTGCTGCTTCTAATTTGTCACCATATGATTTACCCAGTTTAACAGTTTAATAAATACTAAACTCAGTGTTCTTCTGCCTGTAGTCCTGATATTGTCTGTTAAAAAGGCCAAGCTAGTTCATTTATGTTTTATTTCTTTCTGGTAAGTGGTTCTATTTGTTAATTCAGCTGTCAGTCAACTTTCACAGTCGACCAGTTTTTGCTATCTTAATTGTGCTGTTAGCCCTATTGTAATGTGTATGTATACCGATGGATGCTACTGGTGACATTAGGTGTGAAGGGGACTGTTAATTGCTGTATGCTAATTGTTGCATGCTTTGGCTGTTGGTTCATTTGTAACATGTAAGGAGCCTTTCACTCAGTTTTGAGGTTGTGTGAGAGTTGTAATATCTTATCTACTGTAATGGTTTTCTATGCACAGTTTACATTTAATAGTATGGAGAAGAATGTTCTTTATCTTCATATGTGATATTACTACTACTATTTCTCTGATATAAATACGCATATGGCTGAATTTCAGTTCTTTGGATGCTCATGAATGTTTAAGATTATCTGAATTGTTATCATTTTTATTTCAGAACCACACTAATGCACTTTGGAAACTGAAGTGGGTGATGTGTGTAGAAATATTGTGAATGGTGACGAAGTCTCTATATAAAGTTTCTCAAGTCAACTTCAACTGCCTCTGTCTTTTACTGGACAGCCCGCAGCGTGTTTGAACTCTTTGCTAATCAGCATTATTACAACGGGTGAGGGCTAAGTCAGCCAACCGTTCAGACGGGTGAGAGCTTCTCAAAGCTAACCGTTTTTTTCATTGTCCTTCCCTTACAGCTCCGTTCATCCTGAGGCCAAAATATGAAAGCCCCTAGGAGCATCACAACCTACTCACATTGTCTCTTGATAGTGAAAAATGTCACTAGTCACTAGTTCTGATGTTTGACTAATTAATAGATTTAAGATGAAAATACACACACACTCTTTTTCAGCATTTAGTTATGCTTGAAATGTTTATCCATGAATTGGTGGGCTTCTTTGAGGAAAGCCTAGTGCCTAGCATGAGTGTTTTAAACATGAAAAGGCACCCTATTTAACTGCTTATTTATGCCAGTGTAATGTCCTGTTTTTTTCCATTCCTGCACATCACCTTGCACCAAATGCTTTTCTTGTAACTCCAGTCCTTATCTGCATGTTGCCAATAACCTAAGACAACTGTTTCTGTATCATATCTCCCACTCCTGCCTTTGATATCCAGAAAAAATTCCAACATGTGTGAGTAATTCACATTGCTGGAGTCAAATCTAAATAACATCCTCAACATGATACATCCTCTAGGAATAAACTGTTATTGAAGCCAGTTCTCGAAAGACTTGAATCAAGGCAATATAAATCAAGTCAACATTTTCAAGAACAAAGAAAATAAGTCCAGTTGCCTTTTGAGAGTTACTATGACCTGGATGACTGAGATTCTACAGCAGTGTGTTAAAGCCAACAGTCTAGTTTTGAGCATTTGATTAAAAGCAAGGCTTTACTTTCATCGTCAGCACAAATTGTTGCCCTACTCTTGTTTTTCTTTTTTTTTTCTCTCTTAATTTTTTCTTTCCCTTGTTTTTCTTTTCAGGCAGTTGCATGTTACTGCAAGACTCAACGAAACTTATTCATTTAAAATTAAATCACAGTTAAAAATATGGCTCTTGCTAGGAGTGGAAAACATGCTTGTTTTACAGATATATGATTATTTGTTTTGAGAGGAACATTTAAGAGAACTCTGTCTATTCTGTGTACTGTAGAAAAGGTGCAGCTGGCAATGTTTGAGTCAAACCTTTTATAAAATAAGCCTTTGTGGGATAATGAAAAGTTTTCTTTTTTAATTTAGCTTTAAGTTAAGGGTTTACAAATATTTCAAGCTTTAACTTTAGCTTGCAGCTGAATTTTCACTTTACCCAAACCGTAATTACTGCATACATTCCCTCCTCTGTCTTTGACTTATTTATCTGTGCATTAGTCAGACTGAATACCTGATCTGGTATCAATGACACCCATGCAGGCTTGCTGAGGAGGAGGTCGCCCTAAATGCATGCTGGCCCCAGGCTAAAGGGTAATTACATTTCTGACTTGCTGAAATGTATACCGTCTCCTGAGAGAGCATTCTGGAATAACACTCAGGCCTGTATCGGATAACAGATGATTGATTTTTACCTCATAATTACTTAGATGTATTAATAAATCCTGTATTTATTTTGTTAATCCAGAGGCTGGCAGTGTTATAGGAATCATTTGATGGTGTATGTTACCCCTGCCAAAAGTTGAAAGGTTAGAGTGTATATAGAAATGTATAGCGTGTAATAGTGTTAGCATGTTACAGCGATGGCTAAGCAACATTATCAGAACATAATACTAGGCTCTTGTGACACCCATCTGCATCTGCTCCACACTGCCTGCATTCTCAACAGTTGAGCCCAAGTATTTAACCTCCTGCATCATTTTCACCCCACTCCTTGCATCTTGACCGTTAGCATACCTACTAGCTTGACCGTGCTTCCCTTTCATTTACACATGTGTATTTTGTCTTGCTACAACTGACCTTCATTCTTCTTCTCTCTGGCACAGATCTCCATCTCTCCAGGTTTTCTTCCACCTGCTCTCTAGATTTAAAACAGATCACAATGTCATCTGCAGACATTATAACCCTTAGAGACTCCTTTCTGACTCACCACAAAATGTGCAAACACAACTGAATTCATTTTGAGAATGTTAAAGCTGTGGGTTAGGGCTGCTAGGCGACTAATCTGTTGACTGATTTTTTTTTTGAGTTGTCACCTTGTCTACAGTGATTTCTATCATGCCCTCCACATGGCTTACTTTGATGCTGCTGTGAAATGACAGCTATGTGTAATTCTTGATTTTAAATAATTGATTGTGTTATGTAGAAGGTATGCAGTGGTACCCACTATCAAGCATATTTGGGGACGTGTACACACATATATCCAGACGCACACAAACAAACATACATATGCACACACATATGTGTATATATGGACATGACTTTGTTGACCAAATCATTCTTTATTTTCATTTTTTAATTGTATACAACAATTCTGGGGTGAAAGTTTGGATTATATGTGTGGGTCAGGAATTCATGTGTCAAATATAATGCATTTGGCATTATCGACTTAGACAAGCCAAATAAAAGTTTCAGGTATCATTCAGTTCTTTGCAGTTTACGTTATGTCTGATGTGTGTTTGAGATAGTTCATTCATGGAGGGATGAAAGTGAAACAATATCAGTTCAGTTGGTGTGTGTGTGTGTGTGCGTGCGTACATGTTTTTAATTTCAGTTCTGTTTTGGTGGAAGAAGTGATCGTAAATTAAAGGTATTATTGGTCTTAAGGGTTGAAAGAAGATGAAGGGAGGTGGAATAGCAGAAGCCAGGAGAGTTGAACAGAGTTATCTTAACAACTGCAGGTACAACCAAGCCAAAATATTTTGCAGGACTGCGACTGAATAGGTCCAAGAATAATCTGAAGCTGTTTCATTTGGACTTGACACAGGGATCAGTTTTGCTCCAGCAGAGTGTGTTGGACAGGGAAATAATATAAAAGCGAAGTAGTTTTGTCTTGCATTGATATCCTACAGCAACAACAAAGACCAAAGAAACAGAACAATATTTTCAATCAAAACACTGGTCAAGTCAGCTGGTTTAAATTCAATCCTTTACAACACCACACCCAAGAAAGGTGTGCGGGCTTCATTGGTCTTTTTGTTAATAAAGATTATCCTTTAATTCACCACAACACATGTGCTGACTTTATGTTGTACCAGTATGACG
The DNA here is from genome assembly GCA_018398805.1 of Hirundichthys speculiger. Classification (NCBI taxonomy): domain Eukaryota; kingdom Metazoa; phylum Chordata; class Actinopteri; order Beloniformes; family Exocoetidae; genus Hirundichthys; species Hirundichthys speculiger. The sequence goes on along the minus strand of JAGFBZ010001804.1, from coordinate 69,905 downwards.
TAAATAAACTGTACAATATATAGATAGTGTCTAGTCTCCGTTGACCACTCGTATGACATTTACACTACAAACCACATTCGAGCAGAACTGTCATAGTCTATGGAGATCTACCAGTATAAACATATTTCTCTATTGAGTCTATGCAGTGTTTTTTCTGTTGATGATTTACATTGGAGTTAACATGCTTTTCTTTCCTGTTCTTTGCACAAGATCAATTTGGCATGCAGACTGTAATGCCAGGAATCGAACCACCAGCTTACTAATTGGTAGTCCTTCTGACCCACAGTTGCCCTGGTGATGTAATACCACCATGCTATCCATCCATTCATCCTTCCATTGAGTTGACACAGGTTGACTCAAATAAACCCCTGTGAGACGTGGTGAAGGCTGCTAATATAGTGTAAAAACATCAAAAATATTAAAATGGGCATGAATCGCAAGCTGGTAGTCCCACCACTATGATTAATGGTAATCCTTTAAAGTGTGTTGAAACAAAACAGTGTTTAATGTGTGGCGAGATGATGCACTTAGGGAACATTGTCATTGACATATAACAGCATCCAATTCATCAGAGCATTCAGTCAGGAATGTGGAAAATAAAAAAAAAATAGATAGTAGGAAACTGGAATGACAACAAAATACAAAATCAAGGAACTGCTGACTTCTTGTGTCATGGATGAAATTTCTTTGCAGATGAGTAGCACTGCACGGGATCCATATCTAACATAAAAAGAGTCTACATGAGGAAATTGTAAGCGATTAATTAATTGAAATCATTTGATCAAAAAAAAAAAATGTCATGACCTCAGTGACCATAATGGTAACAGCCATTTAGCAAGTCCCTACAGTGCTTATTAACCATTAAAATGTGGAATCTCAGAGACAGAAGCAGACTGAATGTAGATGAGGGTATATGTTTTAAACCGTCTTGTTTATCACATATCAGTCTATCTCTTGGCTGGGATGATGTTAACTGCATTTAAACATCTCCGTATGGGGGTATTTTCTTTCTCTGCATTCCCCCTTCTGCGTTTCAAACTGGAAAATGCACAGTGTTTGTGGTTAACAGCAGTCTTGGGAGGGGAACCTAGAACAGAAGTATTTTCCAATTCTTCTCATGGCTCACAAGTCATGCTATAACAATGAAAACAGAAGTACAAGCATAGCTAAATGTAATAAAAGCAATACTGATATGCAGTATTGTCATTCCATTTTGCACATGCTATATTCATGGCTATATTCAGAGCTGATGGTGTTTAGTCCAGATCGTACCTTGTTAAAGTCAACGTGCAGTCTTTTCGTTGACACTAGCCAATTGTCTGCACTTTAATGTCTACAAACACTTTTTCTTTAAAATGAAAGCTTTTGAAAGTCGAATAATTTGCCACTTTTACTGAACTGGCAGACACATATGCCGCCAAATGAACCCCCACTTTCAGATTTCCTCAAACACCAAAATAGGAAATACATATAGAGCACAATCATATGTGTAAAGTCTGGTTGATAGTGTTTGGAAATGTAAAGTTTCTCGCTGTTCCTATAATTCATTAACAATCACTAGTGTATGCACTGGTGTACTGAACATATACAACACACTCAGTGGCTTTTACTCCTCTTGTTTGTGTGACTTTTGCACATGATAAAAAAAAATAAATCAGCATCCACTAATGTAATTGCACTCATGCACCTGGGAAATACCTCCTCTGGTTAGTGTATATATTCATATGCAAATGCTCTACAGTAATTATGTAGGAACAGATGTGCACATGTGAGCAATATGTGTAGCCCAGTGCGTCAGCAACTTGCACACAAAGTGTGCTAACTAAAGCGTCTCTAATCCAGACAGGACATGCCTCTCTCTGAACAGAGATTTTAATGAGATGGTGCTGGGGAGTGGAATAAATGGCATTAAGCAGTGTCACTCATGATTGCAGGCAGCCATTCTCCTCAAACTTTAAATGGACGAGGAGGGAAGAACTGGCACTATCTGTTCCTCACGGTGTCTGTGTGTGACATCCTCTGTTAGGAAGAATTCCTTTGAAACAAGAATCTGTCATCACACAAATCAAACTCCAGTTCAGACAGGCAGAAAAAAAAACAACCATTCAATGTACTGTTTTTGCTAAATCAGTTACTTAAGAAGTGGTTGCTTATTATTGCATTCACTGTGTCACCAAGCCGGAGTACCTGGAGGAAACCCACACAAGCATGGGAAGAACATGCAAACTCCACACATGCAAAGTTACCTGCTGAGGTTCAAACCAGGAACCTTCCTGCTGGGAGGCAACAGTGCTAACCACCAAGCCACCGTGCTGCCCTCAATTCACCTGTATAACATTAATTCACAAAAAAATGTTATCTCAAGGAATTGTGCACAGAAAGCATTTTAAGGGCTGCAGTAAATGAGGAAATATTTAGCTGACTGGGTTCCACATCAAGGCAGTAGATAGCAATATGTCCATCTGCAGCTCATCTTGTAGGCCAACAATCTTGTGTACTTTATGGAGTTCAACGCACTCCCTACAGGGCATTGTTGTCCAGTCTAAGAGTAAAAATGACTGTTAAAATATTTTAAAAATGACTGATAAAATTTAAAAATGGAATAAAATTAGCTCCACGGACCATTAGAAATGGGTAACCCCTCCTGAGGAGCCATCATGAAGCCCTCCCCACTGCCTCCATGGTGGATTTGATTGCTTTCCTCTTGGCAGTCTTATTGATCCCAAGCAGACCTTTTATTATGACCAGCCAGCAAAGTTTTCAGTTTGTCCTCCTGCACTGCCAGGAGACTGAGCAGATGTCAGCCAAGGTTATAAACACTTTGGATTTTTTATGTTTTAAGAATGCTGTGTTTTAATGACATTTTTATTAGTTTTAGTGTTACTTTTTTGTGACATGAGGCATGATAGTTTTGCATACAAAGATGCTATGAAAGATGCTGTTAATTCTCTTTTGCTCCAACAATCTACACATCGGATCAACTTCTTTACTTCCGTTCTCATTCGTGTCATTTGCTTTGCTTTATGCATCTTAGCCGCTATAAAGTTATTCACTCTTGGAGCTACGAGTGTCTTCAAGTTTGGTTTGAATGTAGTGCTTTGAAAGCAATAGATTCACTGAGCGGCGTACATTCCCACTCAATAAACATATTTACTGATCCTTTTTCTTCCTTGTGGTACTCCTTTATTTTAACTAACAAACTAAACGTCGTGGTGGGATGGGATTTCTGCTCAGCTGTAGAGGGAGATGTGGAGCTGTGGCTCAGAGAACAGTGCCAAAGAGGGACAGCGCAGCACAGCTGCTCTGGATTTCTAATCATGTCTCTTTATGTAGGAGTAGCATACTGGGACATATCAGCAACCAGTACTGCTGCTCCAATAGTGGCATTGTTAGACAACAATAAATCAGATCTGACTGTATTCATCTTGAGTGTGTTGTTCTGTACTGCTGAAGAGGAACCCTGAGCATCAGTGGTTCAAAGGTAGGATAACCCGGGAACACTTTATCACATTCAGTGAATATCTCTGTACCATCAAAGTCATCTGAGCCAGCCCAAGTATCAGGTTTTACAGAAAAGAAAAGTTAAGGCTAATCTTAGAGGTAAAAAAGGATGTCTAGCACCTGAACACTAACTGGGAGCTTACTCCACAGGAGAGGTGCCTGATAACAAAGCTTTGTTTCCTATTCTACTTCTGAAAACACCATTAACCACTGGTAAGTCTGCAGCCTGGAACCAAGGTGCTCTGATGGGGTGATATGGACACTGAGGCACACCAGTCTCACTTTGATCTGCATGAAAGAGACTATTGAAAAGATATTTCACATGTAATACTTTTGTCATTTTCTATGAGACTGGTGATGTGCCTCAATGCAATATCATTTCAGTTGGTAAATAATCTCTACTGACATGATTTGCTCATAAGTTTTATTTAAGAGCTGATATCTTACCATTTTCCATGGTTTTCTTGATTATAACCTAAATCACTTAAGTTTTTACATCAATAGCTATGGCGTTGTACTGCCAAAAACACTGCTTTTATGCATTCAGTGTTTTCTTTTCTGTCTGTTTTAGTCACATGATGACGTTTAGTGGTACCAGGTATTAAAATGAACAAGAAAGTGAAGAAAAAATGGTGGTCTAATAATTTTTTCCATGACTGTAGTACTGTAGCCTAGTTAACAGAGTTGGTAGCCTAGCAAAACATGCTGGAATATGTTCGTCATGTCTCTCAATGGACAATAATTTAGTCATCTTTCATTTTCTCACTGACTGGGTGAAAAGGCCTCCAATACCCGTAACCGATCAGTATGTTGAAATATTATTTAATCAGAACGGCATCATCTTACCTATCCAGTAGAAACTGGGCCACCTTGGCGTCGGTCTGGAACCCCTTTTCATTTTTTTAGCTGGTGCCAGCGCTGGAAAGCCGTACCGATAACCACTCTTGTTCTGTTTTTGTTCTTCGGTTAGCATCCGCATGGCTGTTGCTTTTTCAACAACAGTTTTCCCTTTGATTTTGCTGCCAGTTGACGTCTTCTTCTCTGCCATTTTTGCAACGAAATGATCTGTGCGAGCCAGCTTGATTTCTGGCTTTCAAATAGAAACGCTGTGTCCACTCACCTGATTGCCAGAGCTGAGGGAGGGAGGGGTGGGTGGGAGTGCATTGATATTTGATGGATGTATTAGGCAGTCAGTAAATGTAAAGATGATCAGTACATTGACTGGTCAGAGTTTTCCTATGATTACACCCTCTAGACCGGACCAAAATGTTTTGTTTTGGGGTTTTTTTTTGCAAACATTCTATTCCAGTGGGTGCAATGGGAATGTCATTTCAGGCAATATTGTAAAAAATGCTGCAAAAAAAGATATCCCACCCTACCTTTAAATCCAGTAACCAGGGTGGAAGACAAGGCAAAAGCAGGATGAAAATCAGGACAAAAGAGATGATGACACGCAGGTATATAGACAAGCATGCAAACAGTATGGACCAGGAAACGAAAAGGAGAATGACAAGACTTAGAAGCACAGAGGGACACCAAGAGGCAGGTGCAAACAATCAGGATGAGAAGGAGGAGGAAGAAAAACAAAATGTAACGAAGACAAGACAGACCTTCAAAGTAAAACAGGAAACACTAGAGACAGGGAGAGATGCCAACTTGACACAAAACAAAGACTTTCTGAGTACTGACAAAAAGCAGTGGTGAAAGTTGCCAAGGCTCAAGCCTTAAAGACTTCAGTGGCATTAGTAGTGGTTATTCACAATGGTTTCTATTCAAAATCTACAACTTCACACGAAGGGAGACAGTGATTGTATCCTGGTCACATTTTTCAGGATCTGAGCTGACTTCAGTAAGCATAAAATGAACCACTTTAAATATATCAAAAGGCTTTCATCTGGAAATGCTGCTTGCTTATATGTGTAAAGTAAATGCTTTCACAGAGGGGCTATCGGTTCCATCATTATTGTTTTACATCAAACAGCCACAAAGGGAAAGGAAAGCAAAATCTCACACACTATTACTCACAGTGAGTATCTATGAAAATAAAATATTGCAGGTAATGTCAGTGAGAGCATCGGAGCCCAAAAAAAAAACAATAGACAGAGTTCATGATCTGTTACATTATGTGTTTGTTTGATTTTTCATTTTTATCTCACTGTCACAAATTATATCCAGTGAATAGAGGAATAGAGGAAATGTCACTGTGATACACAAATGCTGCCAATCCTCATGGAAAGGAAACTATTAACACAAGCAACAATGCACTTATAAACAAATAGTGTGTTTTAGTGTTTGAGAGAAATACACAAATTCATCAAACACAATGTACATATAACTGACGTGACATCCCAGTTCTCATCAAACCTTTATTCAGTTAAAAGCAAATATTGGTACACTGTTTAAGACTAGTATGCAGTAAAAATGTTTTTTATTTCTTCTTCTTTTTTTGTCCAAAAATAATGGCATCATTCAGTGTTAGACTGGACCAAACAAAGGGTTGTTGAAGGTGTGGATACAAATTGAATCTCCAAATCCAAAAAAGGTAAGGAAAATCCAAAATCTAATCCAAAAAGGAAAGTCCAAAATCTAATTAAAAACAGAATGTAATCATTTGCAGAGCTAATAAAGTCTTATCAAATCTACAATAAAAAGTAGAAAAAGTGTTTAAAATGAATACATTTCCCATCTCAAGGGGCAGAAAATAGTAACATCTCTAACCATCTGTAAAAACTTGGGGAAAGGGTGATGGTTGCTACTATGCAGCATCTCCTCTTCTTTTAACAACAGTCCATGTATGTCTGGTAACTCAGGAAGCCAGCTGCTCTCGTTTTTGTGAGAAATGTTGATCCATTCTTGTTTGCAATAGGATTAAACTGCCATCTCCTTTATTGTAATTGGTACATCATGAACTGGTGAAAGGACTGCCTTGCATGCCGGCCAGTTCAGCACCCAGGCTCTTATTCTACTTTTGTAATGGATGCATTATGTGGTTTTGCATTGTCTTGCTGAAAGTGTCTGTCCAGATGTACAAGCTGTCCATTCCATAGGCACGATTGTACCCGATGGCATCAGAAATATCAGCTTTTGAACAGAGTGCTGATAACAGGAGTGATTGTTCCTCTTCTCTTTACTCAGAAGGAAATTGTAACCATGATTTCAAAAATGAATTTCAAATTTTGATTTCAGAATAGTATTTTTCATTTTCAGTCAGTCGATTTGAAATTTACTTTATTCCAGAGAAGATGGCAGCAATTCTAAGGTTTGTTTAAATATATGCTATAATAGAGCTTTATGCTTATTGGTTAAAAACCTGGGTTTTTTCCCTTCAGTTGAGATGCATATAATTAACACTTTTAAAAATAATAAAAAAAAGTGTTGTAATATCTTCCAATAACCCTCAAGGGTTAAAATTTTAAATCCCAGGTATTTTATTGAGATAATGGGTTTACGTACCTTTGTGGATGGCATGGTAAACGGTGTTCTTATACAACGGTTTCCAGAATGGTTCATGGGCACATGCAGTGATTTCCATTACAGAACTATGCTTTTTTATATATATATATATATCTATAATGCAGCGCTACATGAGGGCACAAAGATCCAGTACTGATTATTGGCTTTGTCCCTGGCATGCAGAGACTTCTCCAAGTTCTCTCAATCTTACAAAGATTTGGACTAAAAATGATGAGATATTTTAAATCAGTGAATTACAATCTACTGAAATTGTTTCACAATTTGTAGATAGATTTTTTTGCGGATTGTTGAACCTCTGCTCATCTTTACTTCTGAGAGACTCTGCCTCCCTGAGATGCTCTTGTTATACAAAATCTTTTCACTGACCTGTTGCCAATTAACTTAACAGAGACTACCCAAGTACCATGAAATATAATGTGTAAGATGGCAGCACATACACTCAACTGGGCCTTGCAGATCTGTGTCTTTCCAGTCTTTTCCCTGTGCTCGTTGCTTCCCCCAGTTATTCCAGGCAAAGTAGACATGATCTCCATTTGTGTAGCCATTAGTGCTGATCCTCTCCTCATCTAAATGAACACTGCCTGGAATTTTTTCATGAGGTTCAGCATGTTGACATTGTTCGCTGTCTTATCCTTCCCCTCATGTTGAATATTGAAGTGTCTTTCATCTTCTCTGCAGAGAGAGATCTTTCGGCCCCTTTACCCATATCATGCCAGCTATAAAGGGATAGATGTGTAGCTTCTTTGCTTGTATGTGATAGCACTCCTTATGCATAGCAGTAGTACACCGTGTTTGTTTGAAGCTTGAAAATAACAATGAATGATTTGTACAACTCGCTATTTTACAATCACTCACTTCTCCAGCCTTTTGTAGCCCATGCCCTAATTTTTTTACAGTCAAGTTTAGGCCATAATGTCAAAGTGAGTGTCTCATTTTCAACATTAGAGGTTTTCTGCGTTCTGTTGGGAACCAAATATGAGTTTCTGAGATTTGTAAAACACTGCATCCTTTACTTACATTTTACACAGTGTCCTATGTATTTTGGAATTGAGGTTGCATTATTAATTGATTTGTCAGTGGATTGATGCTGAAAGAAGTCTAACAACTGTCAAGGTTATTAGAGATTTTAATGTCAAAGTCAACAAATGGGTATTCAGTATGTATTTTTGACTTAACTGTTTAAAAAAAAAAGAAAAGAGAAAAGGGGTAAGGAAACTGAAACAAGAAACACTGATGATAACTTTTTACTGAAGAGTATGAGAGGAGAATCATTCACAAGATTAATTCCATTATACTCTCAATGGTCTCTTAGTATTGCAAAACTTGGAAAGGTTCTTCAGAGATATCAGTGCAAAATCAAAATTCTGTTTGACTCATTAAGACATGATGTAACATATGCAGGCATTTGTGCAGGATACCTCATTTCCTCTTGTCTAAATGTGTTAGTAAATGCAACACTGGCTGACTTTGTTTCATATTTCTGGAGGCTTTATAGAGCTAATTACAAGGGTTTCTATTTTTTACTGGATTCATTTCGTTGTTGATATTTTTTGTCATCATCACGAGAGTTTCTCAGGAATTGTCAATGCAAGTTTTTCTCAGAAATGTTGCGAAGAGAAGAAAAATGTACACTCCACTAGCATGGCCTTGGGGTAAAAATCATTCAAATCAAAAGAAACAAAATATGTGGAAATATTTTCAGTCTGATGTGACCTTTGGCTCTGTTCATGCAAGTGTCACTTGACACAAATTCCTTGTGCTGACGGCATAACCATGTTTGGGTTGAACAGACAAGGTCATGCAAGTTGGAGATGGAAAGATCAATCAGTTTGGAAAAGGTAAATAAAGTTAAAGGAAACGCCTTCCGGTTTATTTAAAGTAAAAGTACAGCTGGGTACAAGTATGTTGGTTGTTCTTATCATGAGTTTTGAGTTTTTGTACTTTGCTTATCTTCAGAGATAACCTTGTCAGTACTTGACGCAGCCCTGAAACCAAATCCTGAGAGGTCAGTGAGGACAGCAGTGAACAAAAATCAATATCAGTGGCAGTGATCAGAGAGGACATTTTCAGTTACATGGGTTTTGCTACTTGGAAAATAACTGTTTTTGTGGCCCACGTTGGAAATGAATAAGATTAAAAACAAAGAAATGTTCAAATGTGAGGTGTGCGTTCATACTTTAATGAAATGAAAACCAGATTGCTTTTGTGTGTGTATGTGTGTAAGACTAGTTTTGTAATAGTACCATCATGATTTCATTCTATAATAAGGTTTGTAGGGCACACACACTTTGAGTGACAGCAGGCACTTATGAGAAATTAGTGCAATAGCCATTGGCAAAAGAAAGAACTATAATGAGATGATGTTATCTAGGCTAGATCACAGACAGAGGGAGAAGAAATGTATTGTTGTCAAATTTGTATCTTCATTTTCTTGGCTGACCTTGTTGATTCACTTTTGGCCCATGCATTGGCATGGCAGCACAAACAGCTATGTCTCCCCTGGTCCTCTCTGTGAGGACACTGGAGATGCCTGTGTTGCTTTCATTCAGTATACATGGTCATATCAGACGTCTCGGGAGTGTAGCCTGAGTGACCCAAAAATGATCAAAATGAAGACCACAGGTGTCATGTAACTGAAACGGTTTTCTTATTTTTGTCCAGTTTTGATACAATACCATTAAATGAAGTTAGATAGAGTAAAGTTAAAGGTATGGTATCTACATAAAAGGTTAAAGTATATCATCTATCTATTGATCTATCTACAACCGTTTTGACTTAGGGTGTATTCTGCTCCCATGTCAGTCATGGTGAGAGTGCTGGCCCAGATAGATACTGGACAGGTTTGAAGTCACATTTGATCGTCGCCTAACTGGCTCCAAAATCTGGGTTGGCCTTGAAGCTTAGGTCCTTCAGTGTTTGCAGCAAGATGTTGCGTATCTTCCATCAATCTGTTGTGGAGAGCAATCTCATCTGCCGTCATCTTTCGGGGGAGCACCATCAGAGACAGGATGTAGCCTGCTCCTAGCCTCTGAAGAGTGCAGACGTGTCTGCTGCTTGCTCCTGCTGCTTCCTGCTTTATGCACTTTTAAATCACTCAACTTTTTCTGTCATTTCAACATTTCAACAAGTCTTGGATACGATTTTATTCTTCTCTTTTTAAGTGTACTTTTTAAGTTGTGCTTTTTACAACTCATCTGACAAACCAGTGACGAGAAACCTCTCAAAATGCCTGAAGGAGTGATCAATACAAAGTCTCCCTGTGAAAACTGCTGGATATATCAACAAGAAATCAGGGCGCTTCAAGAAAGGATTTTTGCCTTAGAAACTGAAAAAAGGACTTCTTGATACGCTCCCAATGGTAAGAAGTCCACATTTATTTCCAAAGGAAAGGGTGAAAAAACTACTAATGACAACTTGAAGCTAAATGATACCGTGTCTTTTCCAAGACTCTGTAAAGACATTTATAATGGACTTGGTGCTAAGCCAAAGCAAAGTCAGAATGTTGGTATCAAAGGAGGACATGTAACATCACCCGGAATAAAGTTAACAAACAGATTTTTACCAATGTCAGAGCCAAATGTGACTGAGTTTAAAAAACAGAGAGCGAGTACAAAGCAGCCGATGAACAGAATATCTGTGCTACATGTCAAGGTCAAAGATCCCCTTGTGCTTGGAGACGGAGCCATATCTAACATAAATTAAATAGAGCAGTTACTTGCAGCTATCCAAGTGCCACTGTCTCTGACATCACAAGGCTACTACCTGAGGTCCTGGAGAAACACCAGGGGGTGAAACAGCTCATTGTTCATGTGGATGCAGTGGATACAAGAAAAGAACAATCTGAAATCTTGAAAAAAAACTTTCACGAACTGTTTGAGAGTCTTGATGAAGCAGCAATACCAACATTCCAACAATTCCAACAGTACCAACAACATGGGTGGCTGTGGCTCAGTTGGTAGAGCGGGTCGTCCAGTCACCAGAAGGTTGGCGGTTCGATCCCGGCTCCTTGGGCAAGTCTCCTTGGGCAAGACACTAAACCCTAACTTGCCTCCAGTGGGCCTGGCAGTGCCTTGCATGGCAGCAACCGCCCACTGGTGTGTGAATGGGTGAATGAGAGGCTATTGTAAAGCGCTTTGGGGGCACCATGATGGTGTCTGGAAAGCGCTATATAGGTGCAGTCCATTTACCATTCATTAGTGGACCTCTCCCAAACATTGATGGGAGGACGGGCAAATTCAGCCAGCTGTTTCAACTGAAGACATGGTTGTCCAAAGTCTGTGAGTCCAGAGGACTGCATTTCATTGAGAACTTTCCAATTTAACTCCAGCTAACCTCAAGCATCCAATACTGAATGTCAGGTCTTTGAGTAACAAATCATTCTTAATTAATAGTTTAATTTTCTCATACAATCTTGATTGTATGGTTTTAACTGAGACGTGGCTGGACAAAAACACAGCCAATGCATGTCATGGCCTGGGTCGGCCATGGCAGCCCTGTGTGTGTCTGTGTCTGTCAAGTTGGCGTCTCTCCCTGTCTTTAGTGGTTCCTGTTTTACTTTGAAAGGTGTGTCTTGTCTCTATTGTACTGCTTTGCTTTCTTCCCCTCGTTACCCTGATTCCCTGCACCTGCCTCTCATTTATTCCTCTGGTTATTTAAGTCCTGTCATTTCCCCCTGTTCTCTGTGGGTCCATTTTTGTGAGTCATGCTTGTTTTTTCCTCTCGTCATTTCCATGGAGTAAGTTAAGTTTCTGTTTTTGTATTTTGAGATTTTTGATGTTTTGCATTTTGGATCTTTTGGACATTTGTGTTTTTGTTTAATAAGCCTTTTTGCTTGGAGATCTCCTGCTCTTGGGTCCTTCCTCAGCCACTGCAAACCATGACAATGCAGTCCTGATTGAATCTAGTCCATCTAACTTCACCTTTGTGTCTGAAACACGACAAAAGCAGAGGGGTGGTGGTGGTGTTTGTGCCATATTCAGGGACAATATATTCACACACAAGTTATCATTTGGGGTTTTTTCATCATTTGAATATGTGTCATTCAAAATGGAGATGAAACAGTCTTCCATTCTCTATATCACAATTTACAAACCACCACAGAATTGTTTTATTGATGATTTTACTGAACTACTTTTCAGTTGTGTGCACTGAATTTGACTGTTTGGTGATAACAGGTGACTTGACTGTGCATGTAGATGTAACCCATGACAAACAAGCAAAAGAACTTGCTGCTGTCCCTGAAATGTTTGGTCTAACTCAGCATGTGACTGAGCCCACCGACAAAAAGGGGCACATTTTAGATCTGCTTAACTCAAAGGGTGTTGCTATTTCAAATGTGGATGTCATCTATGTTGCTTTATCTGATCATTTTTGCTTTTTCTTTGACCTGTCAGTCTCACCCATACAAGCAGTTGGGTCTGCGGTTGTTCAGAGAAGTCTCATATATGACAGCACAGGGACACAGCTTATGGAAATGATTCGGTTTGAAAATACCCCATGTTCTAATGTTGATCTGTTGAATTCTTACACATCAAGTGTTTTAAAGGTTTTGGATACCATTGCTCCTGTTAAGGTTAGAATGGTTAAAAGTAGGCAGAAGGCACCATGGGGAAGAGAAGATTCAGTCAGGGCACAGAAAAGGGAGTGCCGGAGAGCTGAACGGAAATGGCTCAAGTCAAGGCTCCAAATCCATTATGAGATTTACAAAAGAAAAGTTGTGCATGTTAAACCAAACATTGCGTAGAACAAGGGAGAGTTATTTTTCGGAAATAATCAAAAACTACAGTAACAACTCCCGTGTCCTGTTTGCTACAGTAAACAGATGAACAAACCCCCCCAGTTTCACTGCCTTTAGAACTAATTTCTACAGCAAAGTGTAATGAGTTTGCAATATTCTTTAATGACAAAATTCAAGGTATTAAAAATTCAATAATTTCCACAACACAAACAATTACTCTTCTGCCAACTAGGCACCTAGAGCTGACACATTTCTCACCTGTAACTGACAAAACAGTCAAAGAGATCATCTGGAGTCTGAGTCCATCAACGTGCTGCCTTGATGAGTTGCCCACTCGATTTCTAAAGTCTGTGCTGAGCAGTTTGTTACCACAGCTCACTGAATTAACCAACATCTCACTTCAGACTGGAACATTTCCAGAGGCCTTAAAAACTGCTGTCATTAAGCCTTATCTAAAGAAGAGCAGTCTTGATGCCACATTACTGAAGAACTATCGGCAGGGCAGGAATTTCACGGCGGCCACGGCGGCCATGGCCGTCGTAGCCCTTCTTCTTGGCCGTGATGCCCTTCCGAAAATTGGTTGCTTAACGGCCACTGTGGCCTTGGTGCCCTTCCCTCTCCCCTTTCTTCGGCTATCATCAAATTTGTGCCGTAATGCCCATCGGTAGGCCTACCTGTATTAAAGCTAAACAATCGGAGAGGAGGTGTGTCCTACTGCGGCATCCGTCCATAACTCTACCGCACAGCATCTATTTCCATTAACGTTCTGTCTGTGGGATAAACAGCACAACAATACCACGAAGACGACATTAAAGGTAAGTGTTCAAAAAGCCATCTGTTTTCTGGATCAAATAGCTTGTCATTGATCATAAGGACTTTAAAGATTGAACCCAGGACTATAAATCGTAATAAATCGCTCCCAACTTTGAATTGATAGAGTTGTTTAACTTGGTTGTAGCAGTAGCCTATTAGCCTCCCTGAGGGGGACCTAGCTTTCCAACAAGCTAACTCAAGATTTATGTAAATCTTTCTTGTCATATCTATAGCCTACTAAGAAATTTTAATATCAGACTGAGACTGTCATGTCTCGCTACTGTAGCCTTCTGAGCTATGGTTGCCAAGGCAACCCAAGTAAACGGTCTCCTGCAATCAGCTGTTTTATCGTAAACTAAAGCCTTCAAATAATCTTTTTCTCACCAAATCAACTTCTCTGTTTCTCTTCTATGTGTGCAGCGAAGCTTTGCTTGTTAGTCTTCATTTCATTGCCAAAATCAGGACGCCATTAAATGGAATTCGATTATAGAGAAAACATCTGTGATTAGATGACACATCAAAAACTCACGATTGACATATGAATCAACAACAACGTACAGGCAGGATGACGATGCTGAGATAGATTGATTCATTCAGTGTTCTATACACGATACACGTCTCTGAGACTTCAGGTGCGCGAAAGAGAAACCTAAACTCTTTAACACGTATCATTACAGAAATACGCTGCAGGGTGGCTTAAGCATTTGAATAATCAGTAGGCTATGAAAACATGATAATTTTTTAAAAATTATTTAACATATTCACTCTAAACTTTTTTCCCTCAGGAAGAAGAATTCCAAGACGGGTACGAGTCGAGATTAGTCGCAAAAGAGCTCTCGAAGATGCAGCAAAAAACTGCCAGAAAATAGACACCTACTTCAAAAGGTTGTCATGGAATAGTTAATTGTTAGATTCTTCTTATTTTAGCCTAAGTTTATGTGGTACATTTAGGAAATAGCATTTGCAAGCAATTAATACCCCTTTTCTGTCACTCTTCATGTTAAACCAGATATGTGTTTTGCGTATGTATGTATGTATGTATGTATGTATGTAGATCCGTGTGTATACATTGGATATAAATTTTGTTTATTTTGTATTTTTTGGGGGAATATGTCCATTTAATATTTAGATTTATCTACAAGAGGTTCTATATGTTTCTAAATTATGGTTATGCACATGTGTCAGTGTATATTGATTTATGAATTATTATATATTTTATAAATATACTTATTTTCAGATACATAGATTCATGATAGTGTTAAAATTGTCTGTGCTTTAAAAGATTGTTTTGACATGTCTGGAATGAATCAATAAAATGAAATGAAATATATCAACTAGTTGTGCCACTATGATTCATCATAAAACTGTTTTAAATTTTACAGCCAGTGCAAAAAAAACAGAGGGAGCATAGAGAGGTGGAGGCCAACTGTTTTTCCTTATGGGCCCAGGAAGACCCCAGGTTCTCCATCCCCATCATCAGATGGCCATTTAAATTACATTTATGGATGTGTAATTACCTTATAAAAGTCAATCACATTGCCTATTTTGTTGTCTGATTCCCTTTGATAAAAGTACAAAAGTTGTGGTAGCCTATTAAAAATATCCAAGGTTCTGAATTCAAAAACTGTGTGGTGCCGTTTATTAGCATATATTGTGTTTTTTTATTATGGCCGTGTTGCCCTGGCATTTGGCCTTTGTGCCCTCAAAAAAAAAATGCCCCTTTGAAGGCCAAGTGGCCTTGTCCCTCAAATCACGAAATTCCAGGCCTGACTATCGGCCTATATCAAACCTGCCATTCCTTCGCAAAATCCTAGAAAAAGTGGTATATCAACAGCTTACTGACTTTCTCCTGTCCAATGTTTTTGACAGCTGTCAAACAGGGTTTGACAGCTTCAGGCCCCACCACAGCACTGAGACAGCCCTGATCAAGGTGACAAATGATATTCGCCTGAACACAGACGCAGGCAAAGTCTCAGTCTTAGTTCTGCTGGACCTAAGCGCTGCCTTTGACACAGTTGACCATGTGATCTTATTACAGAGATTAGAAGACTGGGTGAGAATCAATGAAAATGCTTTAAACTGGTTTAGGTCCTATGTCAGGGACAGGAAATACTTTGTTGAAATTGGTAACTGTGTCTCAGACCAAATGGCCATGACCTGTGGGGTTCCCCAAGGGTCAATCCTGGGACCCCTGTTGTTCAATCTGGACATGCTTCTATTAGGCCAGCTAATACGCAGCTATAATGTGTCCTACCACAACTATGCAGATGATACTCAGATCTATGTGTCATTGACACCAGGAGAACATGAGCCTGTAGATTCATTGTGTCACTGCATCCAACAGATCAGTGTGTGGATGCAAAACAACTTTCTCCAGGTAACTCAGAGAAAATTGAAATCATTGTCTGTGGCCCACAAAAAACAAAGAGAAAATCTTATCTGTCACCTTGAGACTCTCTCTCTAGAACCTAAAAATCAGGTCAGAAATTTAGGAGTAATATTGGATTCAGACTTGAACTTTAACAGCCACATTAAAGCAATAACATCAGCAGCTTTTTACCACCTAAAAAACATTGCCAGAATCAAAGGAATAGTGTCTAAACCAGATTTAGAAAGACTCATCCATGCGTTTTGTCTCCACCAGGTTAGACTACTGTAATGGCCTGCTCACTGGGCTCTAAACAAGCTGTAAGACAGCTACAGTACATCCAGAACACTGCTGCACGAGTCCTGACTAGAACCAGGAAATACGACCATATTAGTCCAGTCCTGAGGTCTCTGCACTGGCTTCCTGTCACTCAGAGAATAGACTTTATAACAGCTCTACTTGTGAACAAGTCTCTTCATGGTCTCGCTCCAAAGTACATCTCTGACATGTTAGAGCCATATGAACCAACCCGGACTCTGAGAACCTCAGGTAGTGATCTCCTGATGGTGCCCAGAGTCAGGACAAAGCAAGGTGAAGCTGCATTTCAGTTTTATGCTCCTAAAATCTGGAACAGTCTTCCAGAAGATGTGAGACAGGCCTTAAGTCTGACAATGTTCAAATCCAGACTGAAAACAGTTCTGTTTAGATGTGCATATGACAACTGAAAGGATTTTATCTGCACTTTTCATTTTTTTATTTATTTAATGAGCTTTTTTAATTAATTTTAAATTTAATTTATTAATGATTATTTTTTAACTTTTTGCATCTCATTATTTTATCTTCTTTTTATTTCCTCCTGTTTCTGTAATGCTTCAAATATTTTATGTAAAGCACCTTGAATTGTCTTGTACACGAAATGTGCTATACAAATAAACCTGCCTTGCCTTGCCTTGCCTTACAGTCACTTAAAGAAACTAAATATACTCATAAATAAACCTAGGTCTGTTCTGGGGACTGTTCTGGAGCTTGTAAGGATGTTTGTACCAAGAAAGATACATAATGAAAATAAAAAATAAATTGAATGAACCTGAGCGTCATTTTCACAATGCAGTAATTTTAGAATAGTATCTTCAGTGAGAGACTTTTTCAGATCTGCTTCAACACTTCAGTGCTACAGGAGATCCTTCCTGCCCACAGCTATAACCTTCTACAATGAATCATTGAAGAGACTTAAATAACAAAAGTCACTAAAACCTTTAATTTTCCTTCCCGAATGAATAGGTTTGACATGAATTGAATTTCCCAGTTGGTTCCCATGGATTTTAATTCATTTGAGTTCAAGTTGACTGCATCCCTTTAAATCATCTATTATGAGCACAGCTTCAAAACAAAACAAAATAAATAATGGTTGAAAAGGATGCTTTATCTATGCCTTTGTGATATTTTGACCAAAACATGTGACATGAAACAGACATATCATTCAAAACTCAGACCATTTCATATGTTTTACATTTTGAAATATCAATCAGATCTCAGGGGCTTAGCTTAAAATTGATTTTATTTTCAAAGTCTAAATAAAGTTGTTCTGCTGCCCTGCTAGTCAAATCAAATAAAAACAAATAAAAAGCTGGAAAACATCCTATTTTGACTCTGTCTTCAGACCTGTTGTTCTGAAATGCAATGTATCTCTGGCACCTCCTGATTCAAAGAGCAGTCCTTGAGCTGCCTCTGCAACTAAACAGGACTCCAACTGTGCCAGTGATTGAATTCTCCAAAACATAATTAAAAAGTTACACTCCCATCTATATAAGGCCTCTCTGCTGATGATGTTTGTCAGAGTGAAAACTAAGGAAAGTGGTAGTGAGAATGCCCTGCACAACTGTAAGACAACATTGTCACCAGTCATAGAGGCATAGAAGTGAGGGGAGGAAAAAAATGCTTTTGGTACATCATCAGGGAAAAATGTGTAGATTGATGACAAAAAAAGATAAAAAAAAAAAAAAAAACAATCTAAAGGCATGACAGCCTTGACAGGCATTGCAGCTGAAGTAGTCCATGTCCCAGTCTGGCCTGGAGCAAATTATTAGGTGACACATTAATTGTATGGAGGTTTCCTCAAAGGTCAGGTTCATTCTGAATGTTATTCTTAATTACACTTTCCTTACAGGTTTCCTTCAGTTATTTCTAGGTGCCTCACAAAATTCAAACTGGAACAGTTTCTTGGAATAATAAGAAATGCCATATATCATTTTTTTTTTTTCAAAAACTGAGTCTACAGGAACCACTCCTTTACGCATGTTTTGTTTTTAGTGGTTGGCAAGTCAATACAACAGGTAGTCTAGTTTCACACCTCACATCTTTTTACTGTAAATTCATGGTGTTGTAAAATACAACATTAGGTTTTTAACCGTGTTGGTGAATTTTCTGGCTAAGTCTACATTAGTGCTGTTATATTTTAAAATATGAAATGTTTGTCAAAATTACTCCTTGTCTCGATTTCCACCCTCTAAAATTAAAAGATTTGATTTCGCTGCAGACCCTGTTTAGTATATTTGATTTGATTTGATTAGTTTGTAAACACAGATATTGTCTTCAAGTGTGGATAGGCAAAACAGAATGCCTTTTAAAACACTGACAAAGTTAAACACATCCACTTCCTGTTTTGCTCTACATCTCCTTCCCTTATTCTCCAATTATATATTATACGACCAAAAGATGAAAATAAAAGAACCTTAAAGATAGTGTAAACAATATCAAGCTGAAACAGTAAACATTGCTGACTTTGTTGTCCTTGGAATCAGCGGTTATGCATCTGATTTCTGTATTTAATAATACTGCAACTCCCTACATGAGCATAATGCAAACCATTATATATACATATCCATCTATAGACTGCATATATGACATGAAAATATAAGAATATTGATTGTGGCACAGGAGTAATTGTTGCACACTGATGAGACCAAGGTCAGTCTATTGACTCCGTGTCTGACAGTCACAGATGGTCTAGCAGTTTGATGGTGACAGGCAGGAATGATTTCCTGTGGTGCTCTGTGGTGCTTCATGGTAGAGTCATTGTAGTACTAAATGTGCCTCTGTGTCTGACTAGTATGTCATGTGATGGGTGGTCCACATTGTCCAAGATGACCTGCAACTTGGACAGCATCCTCCTCTCCAACACTCCCATCAGGGAGTTCAGCTTCACCCCCACATATATGATGTGGGGGTTAATGTCACTGCCCCTGCAGATCAGTCTGTTTAGTCTGCTAGCGTCTGCAACCCTCATCTCACTGCCCCAGCACACCACAGGAAAGAGGATAGCACTGACTACCACAGATTCATAAAACATCCCGAGCATAGCCCTGCAGATTTTGGACCTCAGCCACCTTAGCAAATTGAGACATCACTGAATTTTACCTCTAGAGGGCATCTGTGTTCTTTCAGCGTACTAACTTTTTTGAAAACAGGGTTATAAATATAACCTGGCTCATTGATCTCATACACGTAGATGCACGATTTATAGAGTGACTATTTTTCACTTTTCCCTTTTGATGTCAGTATGGAAATGCCAAAACCCCCCCCCCCCCCCCCACCCCCCCCCCCCCCCCCCCCCCCCCGATATTAAAATGTCTAACATTACATTACCGTGGCTTGTTGTAGTGTGAAGTGTACCAACAAGCCAACAAACCTCTTGGTTTGCCTGGAATGGCCCGCAGACAGATATGGTCAAATCTCTCCATTTTATCTTAGCTTGGTCATGATAAACTATAGGTGCATTTCCACTAGCGGGGGTTCTTCAGTAGTTTTTTGTTGCCAGATCGTTGATATTTGTCTTCATTACCAGGAACGGCCCTGCTGTCAGAGCAAGTGGGGAAATTATGGCTGAAAGGCCCAAGGAGGATGTCAGCCCTCCTAAAATTCCTGCCTCCTAGTCTTACTCCAGAATCATTGCTAATGGAAACACACCTTATAATGCTATATTACCTTACATTAAATTCATACAGATCTGATCCATCTCTCGTCGTTTCAGATGTTGCTACCCAAAGAACATCAGAAAAAAAGGTCTGCCAGAACTGAAAGGACTGCTCGCACCAGTCTGAGCTCCTTCCCTGCTCAGCTGTCGTGTCTATAGCCGTAGCCGAAGCTTGGCCTGGGGTTAATGTTCTTCATTGGAGCTCAGGTAGCCCTTTCTTTTAAATACTGACAGTCATAGTTTAATATTTTGTTTTGGTAGAAACAAATTTGATCAAAATGAATGTAAGTGAATTTTAGTTCAAACAAACATTAACATTCACTTACATATTGTTAGTTACCCCCCCCTGAATCACCACCTTAATGTGGCGGAGGGGTTTATGTGCCCAAATGAGCTAACTTGTCGGGGGTATTTGCCCCAGTAGGGTCACCGAAGCCAAACTGGTCCTGGGGGACGGGCCAGACGAAGTGCGATTCGAATAACCTCTATGGAAAGAAAAAGAAGAGTTCGATGTCCCTTGTCCGGACAAGGGTCACTAGGGCCCCACCCTGGAGCCAGGCCAGGGGGAGGGGCTCCTTTGGGAGTGCCTGGCGGCTGGGCCTTTACCCATGGGCTTACTTATAGTCCCCCAGCTTGGAGCCTGTACATTGGAGTTTTCCCAAGTAGATGAGAGGGTAGTTTCCTGTATCGGTCTGTCGTGGTCAAGAGAGAGCTGAGCCAAAAGGCGAGGCTCTCTGTTTACCAGTCGATCTTTGTTCCAACCCTCACATATGATCATGAACTGTGGGTAGTGACCAAAAGAATGAGATCGCGAATACAAGCGGCGGAAATGGGTTGGGTCTGCGTAGGGTGGCTGGACTCTCCCATAGAGATAAGGTGAGAAGTTCAGTCATTCCGGAGAGACTCAAAGTAGAGCCGCTGCTCCTCCACATTGAGAGGAACCACTTGAGGTGGTTCGGGTATCTGGGTAGGATCCCCCTTGGACGCCTCGCTGGAGAGGTGTTTCAGGCATCTCCAACTGGGAGAAGACTATGAAGCAGACCCAGGACACGCTGGAGAGATTACATCTCTCAGCTGGCCTGGAAGTGCCTCAGTGTTTGCTCAGAGGAGCTGATGGAGGTGGCTGCTACCAAGGAGTTCTCTTCTTCACATCTAATGACAAATGAATTAAGATCAGAGAATTTATGGTCATATGAAACCAAGGCCCTGATCGTACACTTCCCCTTACTTGTTACCACTAGCCTCTACCCTCAAATTGCATAAATAGGAACCTCTGCTAACCACTATAGCCGCTACACATTATGCCGACTCCCTTACACTCTTTGTAGATGTGGAAATAGGCGTGTTTTTTTTTTTCTGTCCACAAACTCGATATTTTGCCATCGCGGTTTTAGGAAAAAGCATAGCGGCTGGTCCGACCACCCGCAACCCATGTCGGCACATACAAGAGCGCGTCCAAATAGCGTCAATGCACGTCCACCTGGTCACACCTGGCCACCTGGTATACTATTGCCTAAATACAGGGGGTGGGTCAACTTACTCACTGGCTCAACTTAGTCCACTAATTGAGGTAATGTGGGGTTGTTCCAACCAATTTCCAGGCTCATTTGTTCTGTGTGTGTGCCCATTTTTTATTTAATCGTGGGGTGGCAGAGTCAGCTCCTGCCTATGCGGCTTAACAAAATTGGGCTTCAAAACTACTCTTCAGAAACCTACTGGTGATGTCAGAGAAGGGTTTGTTCACTTTTCTTTATATTCTCTATGTTTGTGCGCAGTAAATGTATATGAATTGTTTTATCCGTAAATTATATATATTGTACATAAACCATTTCTAAATGCAGATAGAATTAGTAAATGCTTCATTTACAAAAGGACATACTTGTTGACAAAAATTCACAAGAAATGGTAATGCATTTTAGTTTAGTTTTTTTAAAAGAGCAGGTTGCCTAATGTTTTCACCTAGTCATACAGAACCATCATTATTTATACATGAAAATGGAGCAGAACACCTGCACTTAGAGCATTACATTTATCCTGTCAGACAAGTACAACTGGATACTGGCCCACTTATACTTTACAACTAGTGAGAAAATGTGATCCAAAGCTTTACTGTCTTCTCAGAATGACACCACTACAGTTTTTATGACTCTTGGTCAATTTACAATGAACTTCAATCCAAAATGGAGCCTTCCAGAGAACACTTTTTCTTACACTGCAGGCCGCTGCAGAAATACTGCAAGAAGAAAAGTGTGCAATAAAAAGAAACAGGCTCATTTACTTGCAGCTTAAGCGGGGTCTGAATTACAGCTGTTATAACTTTGATTGCAGCTCTATATAATAATGGGTAAAAGCCTTACACTCTCTTTCCAATCCTTATGGTCATTCAGAATGCTTCAGGTAATGCTAATTTTATAGTCAGCTTGCTTTAAATGTTCTGCTACAGGTCAAAGAAATTCAATTGTGGCCCCAAATGGCAGAGAGGCCCCCCAGACTCCTTAAAGTAATTAAAGATGCAGCTGACTCAGGCTCAGACTGAATTCCTTCTTAAATCTTCTCATCTGCAAAGGAGGAATCCTGAAAACCTTGGGGGTCCAGCAACAATGTAGCAGCCACAGACAGCCATGTCATTTGCTTCAGCAGCCCACTCAGTTAATTGGTTAGGCAGAGTTCATTTGGCCCCCCTCTTTAATTTGGTTAGCCACTGGGGATAGGAAGGGAGAGTAATTATGAAGTCAAGTTCAATGTAGTTTTCACAAATGAGTCAGAGGAGACCGATGGCAGAGAACGTGACCACAGGTTTGCCTAATGGGTGGTGAAACTGTCCTTAAGCCCAATTGTCACACGTCATAATTTGCTGTAATTTTAAAGTTTTAATGAGTACTACATGGTAATCAGATAGGGGACCAGTAAAGTGAACATTTTCCCTCCAACTTTAAGCCTGAATGATGAGTGCAGAAAGATTTTCATTGAAAGATAATTTTCCTCAAACTCAGAGACAAAGTAGGCACTGTTATAGACGTCCTAAATGTCCTTCATAAAGATTCTGTCCTCTGCTTCTTTGTAGAAAAAAAAGGCAAAAGTTTTGTTCGGTCAAATAAAGAGGTATGGGTATCAGAATTAAAAAACAAAAATAGCACAGTTATTGAAGAAAAACAAGCAATATTAAATAACAGTGCTGTCAAACAGTTGATATTGTTTAATCTTGTTTAATTGCATGACGCATTATCATTAATTGCAATTTCTTAATCAGCC
Source organism: Hirundichthys speculiger (assembly GCA_018398805.1). NCBI lineage: Eukaryota > Metazoa > Chordata > Actinopteri > Beloniformes > Exocoetidae > Hirundichthys > Hirundichthys speculiger. The sequence continues at coordinate 46,787 of JAGFBZ010001804.1, read as the reverse complement.
TACACTTTTTCTAAATTAGCATATTTGAGATTTTTAGGGCTGAATTTATTACATAGAAACTCAAATAAATGAATAAATAAGCAATAGAAATCTTTGTAGTAAATAGAAACTGCATGATATGATTAAAATGTATCATTATTGTTATTAGAGGTAAGAGACATGATTCCACGTGATTTCTTACCAAGAACATTTTTGTCACATTTATTAAATATCTACTCACCATCCATCATCCCACACTGTTAGACTTTGCTGTAAATTTACAGTCAAATTCTAACAGTAACTTGCTGTATTAGGATTGTACAGTAAATGGCTGTAAAAAACAATGCATTGTGGGAGTTATCATGATAGCTCAGGCATTCCAACGGTCAAAATGTTAAATACAGTAATTTATTGTTTACAGCGGTGCATGTTGGGAAAATCAAGCGGTTATTTTTGAAAAAATATAAGTTTTATATATTTCTTTTTTTTTGTCTGGGCAGAGATAATCACAACCGTATTGACTTTTAGTAATTTTAGAATTAACTTTGAATGTATTCGGTGTAACATTACTTGGAAACAGTTAAACATTTAAACTTCGCGCTATTTTTCCTTCGTTACGAGCTACGAGACCGCCAGATTCCTACTGCAGCTCGCACAGCTCGGCACTGTCCAGCACAGCCAGCAGTCAGTCTGTGAGTGCCTTGGAGTTCGGTGCACCAGAAGGTCATTCTGCTGGAGAGTTAATGCTGTTGGATGCTGTCAGAGTATTAGAGTGTTATGCTTTACGGTTGTCGTGATGTCGCTGTTTACTGGGTGTTACAGCAGTGGGAGGGGTTTTTACTGCAGTCAACGCATGTGTCTTCACCTCACCGGTAGCTGTGTAAAAAACCCGAGAGCCCGGATAAAGCTTAAGTAACAACTCAACCTGTGTGGTCATTTCGAGAGTTATTACAGATGCAACGAGCTGGACTGCCTTTTTATTTTTACTTGTGGAACCGAAGTGGATTTGCTTCACTTTTCATCGAGTTGCAGACCCATCCCAAGACTGCTTTAAGTTGCGAACCGAATTGGTGAAACTGGTAAGTCATTGAAAAACCCCGTTTACAGTTTAAGCTAACGCATTTTTGCTGACACCGCACGCTTGAACTAGCTAGCGGTTAGTTGAGTTGATAGCTAAAAGCCCTACCTTTTTCTGAAGGAGTAAATGTGCAAATTTAAAAATACATGTAAATTAAGACAGTGAGCTCTACGAGAATTAACTGAGTCAAGTTATATAACACGGGTATTTTCTTGATGCATGAATTACACTAGAACTGTGAATATTACACTATGAATTAAAATTCTGAAATCAAATTGGTTTAAACACAGTGCTTGCTTAGATTATTTATCGAACGTCAGTTTTTAAAACAAGTAAATTGCCATGTAGAATGGTATGAGAGTTTGGTGGAGCTCAACGAAAAAAAAAAAAATCGGTTTTGGACTGTGGGACCTGTAGAAGGCTGTTTGATAAACTAAAATTCATTCTCTAAATTATTTTCCAGTCAGCATATATCTGTTTTGAGGCACGAATGCTGAGTAGAGCCCCGCCTTAACTGTGCAGATTTCTTTTTTTTAATAATATATCAGTATAGGTAATAATAGAACTAGCAAAAGAAACATCAACCAATAATTAGCAAGGGAGAGGAGACAGCATTCTAGGTTGTGTTTGCAGAATGTTCAGTTGTCAATTCTGCGGCCATGAATGTAGTACAAAATATGCGTTTGTTAGGCATATGAAAATTCATCAAAACACTCCTCACATCAGATTTAAATGTGCCTTTCATAATTGTCATCGAACATTTGGTAAAGTGTTAGCTTTAAAATGCCATGTGTACAGAGATCACCAAGATCAGAGGGAAACTCCACATGTGAGGAAAGGATGCTCTGGTACTTTGGCTTTTCTGTTGTCTTGCCACTTAGATTTCTGTACTGTCAAATGTGACAGTTTGTCAAATTTATTTTCTCACTTGAAGACTCACATTAAAGAGGGTAAACCAGTCTCATGTCCATTCACAAATTGTGGTAAAACTTTTACTGTGATATCCACTTTTTCATCACACATGTCAAGATCACACAAAAGCTCCTCAGTTAGGAAGCTTTTGAGTCAAACAACATCAGGTGGAGGTCATGGAAATACAGAATGTATGGAGAACACTGGGCAAGCAGGGGGCTTGGATGAGCAAGAAGAGGTTTTGCCATCTAATGCGGGCAATGAGGGGGAGCAGGCAGATGTGTTTCCAGAAAGCACAGAAGAACCACTCTTCTTAAAGAATTTGGCTTTGTTTTATCTTAAACTTCAAGCTAAATTTTTGCTCCCATCTACAGTTATACAGACCATTGTTGAAGATTTGCAGGCAGTGCATGATACAAGTCAGTCTCATCTGTTTCATAAACTGACTGAAAAGTTGGCAACCTTAGGGGTTCCTGACAGTGACGTTAACAATGTATTAGATGCCTTGAAATCAGAGGATCTATTCCGGGCCTGCAACATGGGTACTTTAAAAACAGATAAAAAAAGAAAAGCATTTTTCAAAAATGAGTTCAGATACGTTGAGCCAGTGCGTTTGTGTCTAGGTCAAAATGAATGTGGTAAAGAATGCTTTGTTCAGTATGTGCCACTTAAAGAAACATGCCAGACACTTTTTCAGTGTGATTCAGTTAGACAGCAAGTTCAGTCACACAAGCAGAAAAATGCATTCTTGTGATAGACCAAAAGACGTTTTGGAGGATATATGGGATGGTAGCAGTATGGCTGGTAATCTATTGTTTCAGTCAGATGATAAGGCCTTTGGGTTGATATTGTATCAAGATGCATTTGAAGTGGCAAATCCACTCGGCTCAGGCAAAAAGAAAAAAAAAACATAAAGTTCTTGCAGTGTATGCAACTCTTGCAGATATAGCACCTCATAATAGGTCTAATATTGAGCAGATGCAGCTTGTTCTGCTATGTCGAGAGCAGGATTTCAAATACTTTGGCCAGGAGAAGGTATTTAGTACACTTGTTGCTGATATCAAAGAACTAGAAGAAAATGGCATAGCCACACCTGATGGGCAGCTGAAAGGCACACTGTGTGCAATTGCTGGCGATAACCTTGGATCCCATAATATTGGTTGGTGGTTTTGTGGAAAATTTTAGCAGGAGCATTTACTTTTGCAGGTATTGTGACATAGAACGTGAAACATTCATTTCCACGCCACTGACAAGGTCTTCCACCAGGACAGTGGAGTCCTACAAAAACAATCTTCAGCAGGTGATTGCAAATGAGTCACACTCACATGTTGGTATTAAATATGATTCCAAATTTAATGAACTTGCATACTTTCATGTTTGTAATCCAGGATTACCTCCTTGTTTAGGCCATGATCTTTTTGAAGGCATTGTATCAAATGACCTGGCACTGTATATCAGCCATCTTGTCAAACAGAAGGAGTTCACTTACATGCAATTAAATCAGCGCATGAATCACTTCAGATATCTTGGCAATGATGCCAATAACAAACCATGTCAGGTTAATCCTGGAAGTGGAAGTGAGAAGCTAAGTGGGCACGCTGTCCAGAATTGGTCTCTGACTCCTGCCAGTCTTGATAGGGGACAGGATTCATAATCCAGTGGAAAATCAAGTGTGGCAACTCATATTGCAGCTCAGAGAAATCGTTGAGTTAATATGTGCACCCACCATCACCACAGGCCAGGTAGCCTACTTGAAAGTAATGATAGAGGAATATACAGTAGTAGTAGAAAAGACATTTTCCCCAGTCACCCTTTGAAACCAAAGCACCATTATTTGTTGCACTATCCAGACCTCATTATTTGCTTTGGGCCACTTATTCGCTTATGGACCCTACGTTTTGAAAGTAAGCACACATATTTTAAACAGTGTGCTCGAAAAACTGCACAACTTCAAGAACTTGTGCTCTACTCTCAGTGAAAGGCATCAACTTCTACAAGCTTACTTAAGTGCTGGTGCTGTGTTCCCACCATCTGTAGTTGTGGAAAGAAGCACAGATTTCTATGTAGATGACTACAATGATCAGATAAAACAGTCTGTTGCCCATCTCAGTTTGCTTCCAGGAAACACAGTCTCTGCACACACGAGGTTCAAGTAAAAGGTACACTTTACAAAAAAAACATGTGGGTTGTGCTGGAGACAAATGATGAGGGGCTACTATTTGGTAAGATAAAATTAATTGTCATTCACAAAAACAACTCTGGTATATTTTTGTGACTGAAAAATGCCAGTCTGTCTGTCTACTTGACCAAGGAGAGTTCATTACTTGTCAGACACAGAAAAAACAACGGCACAATACTTTTGTGTTGAACAGGGAGAGCTGATAGACTATTATCCTTTGCCAGAATACAGTATGCTGGGCTTGTTTGTAATTGCATTGCACCACTCTGTTCCATTCCCAGCATAATGTCTGATGATACCTGTGCATGGATCAGGGAGATCGTCCTGGCCACACTCCCAAGTCTCCCAGAGGAAAAGCTAAAGTTGTTGGTAGAAAAGATGATACTGCAGGGAGTGGAAAGCAGAGAAGACCTGAAGTATGTTCAAGAGGAGGACATGGTGGACTTCATCAGGCCCATCCAGTGTAGGAAGCTCCTTGATTGCTGGAAATTACAAGGTCATTAACTGTTTGTAATCCTCTTGAGGCTGGTCATGTAAATGTTTAAAAATGAAAAGGATATACTTGGTCAGTGTAAGACTTATTGCTCTTCCTTTGTTTTCAGATTGCAGTGTTGAAACCCCACCCAGGCAGCTGTCCACAAGTACCACACCTGTTACAAGCCCTTCCACCTCAAGTAGTCCCATGTCTTCTGCTCTACCATCTCCACACACAAATATAAAAAAAAACTGGCCGGAAACCTTCCAGGTGAACTGGAACAAAATGCCACCTGGGTTGCTTACAACAGTTACAAGTGGTAAAAGACCCTCACCATCTGACAGACGGCAGTTTGTGAGAGTACTTGTGGATGATATGCGAAAATATGAGGCTAACCCCACAAGGGCACAGTGCCTCATAATTACCAGAAACATTACACAAGACAGTATCCACAATCCTTTGCTGATACCTTAGATGACAGAAAGACAATGATAGGTGGAGGCTATGAATCACTTCTGGGCCAGGTTAAAGTACGTGTGGAGCATTTGAACAGGAACAACACTCTTGCTCGACATAGAGTATCAAAGGGTGCTACAGGGGCTATGCCTGCCCGAGGACCGGCAGACAGCTATGGGTGCACAAAGATGGCAACCAGAGTTGCCACCTGAGGAAACTGAAGAAAGCCTTGAAGGTCTGAGACAAAAGATGACAGACATCTGTAGACATGATGGTTTAGCAGGTGCAGACAGGGCAGAGAATACAAAACTTGATGGAAACAACTTATTATCTGCAACGCAAAATGATCAATTCTACACCAGCTGTCCCACTGGAGGACATTAAAAGTCAGTGGCCCTACTTGTTTCTGCCAAGGAGCATGTGTTCTCACTTCGAGCTCCTCACAGACATTCGGATCCTGAGAGTAATGGAGGCATTTCCTGAAGACCAGGGCAGAATCATCATAGAATACTTCAAGGCAAATCCCAGCAATGACGAAGTGAAGAAGGTCCTCTCCCTGGAAAAAACTGCAACGTTCCCCTACCTTCTGGACCTACTGATGGCACACTTCAAAGAGAGGAGAGATGCCCTTATCTTGCATGCAGACGTGAGTATAATTGATGTCGTCAACTTTGACGATTTGAAATAGGATAAATAAAGCTTTGTGTATTTCTTCACCATTTATTTAAAGGATAAGTTTGGTATTTTACACTTAAAGTCCTTTTTCAGATTGTTTATGATGAAATCAAGCGATTTTGATTCAAATTAGTTCACATGCTGCTGGAACGAACTTTTATTCTACCACAGAAACCGAAAAAGCTCATTCCGGCAGCATGTATCCAAATTTGAATCAAAATCGTTCAATTTCATCATTAACAATCTGAAAACAGGGCTTTTAGTTGTAAAATACCAAACTTGTCCTTTAAGTTAGTCATGGTTAAAGTCATTATTAAAACATTGTGTAAATATATCAATAGTAACTTTCTTCATTGTTTTTTGTCTGATATATAGGTGTCAGTCACAGCAGCAACTGCGAAGGCATCCCTCGCTCTGCCTGACAGTCCGCGCTTGTTCATTCTCGGTAAGCACAAAGTTCTGTGTCTATACTTGCACTGTACCAGTGTTTTCCAGAGGGTTTGAACCTCCTGGGGCCATCCATGAGCATGCAAAATCTTTGACATTTCGAAGTTAAGTTAAATGCATCAATCTGGTGCATTTTGAGATGAGGCTAAATCTACAATGAGTTTAGGGCTTTTATAAGCAATTTTATGATAACAAATGAAACATCAAGCAGATGGTATTGTCTTTGCCAACAATAGACAAAGACAATGTTTATTTGTTTATCTTTTGATAAACAAAAGAAAAGAAAAATCATTAAGGCTTCTCGCTGGTTGAGTTTTCTCACAACATTCTGTTCATTGTGTATTTTGTTGTTTCCCAGGTCCATTAACTTCTGACCAACGTTGGATGGTCAGCATTGAGGGTCAGGTGGTTTGTGAAGGAGCATCATTTGTGATGGGGCTTGCTGTTGTCTTCACTTGCTTCTACAATTCCAATCTTCAATATCAGGATGAAGCTGCCTGCATTCTTGAATTCATACAGAGGTAAGTTTAAATTCAATATTAAGTTATTAGTCTCAGGTGATTGGGCTTTAAGTAATCTTTCCATCCATCTACAGTATGTGCAGATTACACTCAGATCTATGTGTCACTGACGGCAGGTGAACATGGGCTTGTAGATAACTGTCGCTGCATCGAACAGATCAGTGTGTGAATGCAAAACAATTTTCTCCAGCTAAACTCAGACAAAACTAAAACCATTCTCTGTGGCCCACAGAAACAAGGAGAAAGTGTTATCAGATTGACACTTTATCTCAAAAGCCTGAGAATCAGGTTTGAAATTTAAAATTAATTCTAGACTCATACTTGAGCTTTTAAAGTCACATTAAATCAATAACCTAAGCAGTTTTTTATTATTTAAAAAACATTTCCAGCATCAAAGGAATTATGTCTCCAGCAGACTCCGGTTACGTTTACACTACAGGTCTTAATGTTTAATTCCAATTTATTGACCTTAATCCCATTTGTTTGTGTGGTCGTTTATACAATCATTTCCATGCAACCTCCATCAGACTTCAGTGTGAACTGTGACCCACATGTGCAGAAGAAAGCACAATGCCACACTGTGTTTACGGAAGTAAATGTGGATGCTGCACTTGTTACAGGGTTGCCCCAGTGTCTTAAAAGTCTTAAAAATGTCTCAAATGTCATGTTCCTAAATTAAGGCCTTAAAAAGTCTTAAATTCCGTTGTCCAAGTCTTTTTAACCAAAGGTCTTAAATTTGATTATACTTGCCTATTTATTCAAAGTCAACCAAACTGCAACGCAAGCTGAAATGGGGGAAAAAACAACGTGAAAATTAAACAGTGTTTAGCGTAACGTCAGAGAACGTCTCATTTCTTGAGTAAGCGCAGACAATAGTTTGGGTTTTGATTGATTTGATGATTAATTCTGAATGAGAATTTAACCAGTTAAAAATGGATTCATGGATATTTAATCAATAGTCGTGGCGCCTCATGTCTTTTAGTTTTTTTTGTCTGCTGGAGACATTTGCTGAATAAGGAAATAAAAAATTTCAAATGAGAAAAAAATGAGGGAAAATTATTAATGATGAATAGACTGTTGGTGTTCTAACTTTTGATAAAGGAAAACACACAATTTCCAGCCCTAATCTGGAGAAGTGACAGTGAGATACTCTGAGGAGGTTTTTATCAATACTTTGTACTTTTACTTGACTATATAATGGGTTCGATGTAGATCTTAATTTTCAGTAAAGTGGTCTTAAAAAGGTCTTGAATTTGGGGTCAAACCTTGGGGAAACCCTGTGTTAGCATGTGTTTAATCATGTCTTTCATAATGAAACGCATGATTAAAACACTGTCTTCTCCAGAGCCGAAGTAGCTTCTCCTTCGGTGCTAACTCCGAGACTTAAAGGTAGGGACTGAGATTGTCTTTTTTGGCCATTTTTGCAAAATCAATTGAAATCCTTTTCCTAACCCATTTACAGCTACTAAGTTGGAAGCACTGACATGGAAATTAAACAAGTTAATCATCTGTGGAACGGACAGGGCTTGAAAAACTCCAATCCTTCCTAAAACGCATTAAATTTTCGTTTACAAAGACGTGAAACTCACCGAGTGGTCAGGGGTGTTCACTGGTATGTTCACACAGAAATCGCTGCAAAAGAGGCTTTCCAACAGGTGTTTTGCCATTCGTTGTAAAGCTCTCAGCAGAAGAATGTACGGGTGTGAGGCGTTTGGAAAAATAGGTCCAGGTTTACAACGAATGGTAAAAAACCTGTTGGAAAGCATCTTTTGCGGCTATTTTTGTGTGAACATACCAGTGAACACCCCTGACCACTCGGTGTGTTTCACGTCTTTTTTAAATGAAAGTTTAATGCGTTTTAGGAAGGATTATTCCAGTGCACCCCACACTGTCAGAAACAAATCGGATATGCATCATCACATTTGAGCCGAAAAAAAAATCGGATTCAGGTCACATTTAACTGCAGTGTGAATGTAGTCTTGGAGAGACTAATCCATGTTTCCAGCAGGTTAGATTACTGTAATGGCCTGCTCACTGGACTCTCTAGACAAGTTTTAAGACAGCTGCTGTACATCCAGAATGCTGCTGCTTGTGTCCTGATGAGAAGTGCGTTCCAAAACCCTACAACTGCACCCTTTTCAGTACCCTACTTAGTCATCGAGTGCCGTTCCAAACACACAAATACGATTACTTCCTGTCTTCTAAGATTGACTTCAGAATTTGAATTAACGATCAAATCTGAAGGCAGCATCCATGCACACTTCAAGCTGCTTATGACCCATAATTCTTTGCGACACCAGCGGACTCAGCAAAACTTATCAAGATGTTTGCTGAAATGTCTCTGAGTTTATTTTTTTGTTTTTATCGTATACAAATGTAAATACATAAGTTTTAAACGAATTTGGTGGATCTGATATATCTGTTAGCACCGGAGCGCAGCACGTATCTGCGTGATGACGTCACAGAACAAACACTCAACGCAGCCTTTGGTCATCTTCTAAATCATCTACTGAGGCAGCTGACTTATTAGGCATTGAGTCATTGAGTCAGTTGACTAGCTTTTGGAATGCACCCTAGAACTAGGAAATATGACTATATTAGTCCAGTGCTCAGGTCTTTGCGCTGACTTCCTGTTGTTCAGAGAGTAGACTTTAAAACAGCTCTGCATATGTACAAGTCTCTTCACGGTCTAGCACCAGGGCACTTCTTTTCTTTGACATTTTAGAGCCGTATTAACCATGTTGGGCTCTAAAAACGTCAGGCAGGGGGCTCCTGGTAGTACTCGGAGTCAGGACTAAACTTGGTGTGGCTGCCTTCCAGTTTTATGCTGCTAACATCAGGAACAGTCTTTCAGAAGATGTTTAAATCCAAGTTCTGTTTAGTTATACATATTCCAACTGGAAGTATTTTATCTGAAATTTTTATTTATTCATTACTTTTTGTTTTATGTTATGATTTTATTCTGGGGTTGTTTTGTATTTGTGAAGCACTTTGAAATACCCTGTGTACAAACTGTGCTATATAAATAAACTTGCCTGCTTGCTTGCTGTTTGTGTATTGCTGTACACTAAGGTCCCACTCAGCTTAATCTCAAAGTTAGTAAGTAGCTGATCTAAAAATTTAGCAGTGGGAAAAATATAATTTTTTTACAAGATTAATATTATGTATTTGCTTTGTGATGATGTAGAACATAATTTAATAATTTTTCTGTCTTTTGTTTCACCTTGCCATGTCTCATAGAAGCTGTGTAGGGATCAACCCAGAGAGAGGGACCAAGGCACGACAGGGTAAAGGGACCAGCAAGAAAAGCGGGGAAAATGGTCCAGAAGAAAGTGACATCCCTGAACCCACATGTGTGCACTCTCTTGAGAAAACTTATGGATTTTGAGTGGGACTTTGTGTGAGTTTGACTACCAACTCCTGTTGAGTTGACCTGCACATGTACACACACATCGCATAGAGTTCAACTTTAGTTGTTGTGACTGTTGGCTTCCTCAAACTCATTCATAACTCTATTATATGGAAGAGTTGTATTTTTTTACATTATTTTTGTTCTGTTTATTATACACAACCTAAACCTAACTACTGATGGTATTTGGGCAGCATGCTGTAGAGTTAAACTTTTTCTATGTGTTCAGTGAATACCTGAAGTTTATTGGGTGCTGCTTTTTCAGGTGCAAACAGATAAATCTGTCTGATACCCACACACACACAAAGTGTCTTCCAATTACTTGATCATCGAAGCACAGTCCAACCTGGCCTTGTTTTATTTTTGGTATCTGGCCAGCATACTGTATTGTTCAGTGTTAAACAATATTGCTTTGTTTAGTGAACCTCTATAGTTTAAGGGGCAAGATGTTCTCTCTTTGAACAGATTAGAGAAGTTAAGTGTTTTCTGTCTGTATAATTAAAAAAATGTTTTCAGCCCTTAGCTCAGTCAGTAACTCAGCAATACTCACATTTACTCAGTCACCCAGATACACACACTAGTGCACATCCACACACTTACACACTCACACATCTTCTTGTGTTGTTTCTTGTAAGGGTTTGAGTATTTGAATATAATAAACAACAAAAATATGAATATGTCCGGTTGTCTTGTTTATTATTGCTAACAGTTACTTTCAGTTAATACAAATTCTTCTGGTTGTTTGTTCTGTTGTTTGAAAGTTAGGCTAAAACATCTGGCATTTGTTTACTGTATGTTTATACTGTACTTGGTACATTTAATTACAATTTAAAATATTTCTTGAATACAGTAAAGCTACAGTAAGTTTACAGTAGAATTTGTACAGCAAAATACTATTTATTTATATTACAAGAAGTTACTGTATTTCTGGGATACAGTGGACCTACTGTACGTTTAACAGTAAGTTACTGGTGAAACTGCTGTCAGTAATTTACTGTAATTTGGCATTTCTACAGCAAGTTACTGTATATTATAATTACAATTTATTACCGTATTTCTGTAATACAGTAGACTTACTGTACGTTTTACAGTAAGTTACTGGCGAAACTGCTGCCAGTAATTTACTGTAATTTGGCATTTCTACAGCAAGTTACTGTACATTATAATTACAATAATTTACCGTATTTCTGTAATACAGTAGACTTACTGTATGTTTTACAGTAAGTTACTGGCGAAACTGCTGCCAGTAATTTACTGTAATTTGGCATTTCTACAGCAAGTTACTGTACAATATAATTACAATAATTTACTGTATTTTGGTAATACAGTAAAGGTACTGTAAATATTACAGTAACTTACTGGCGAAACTGCTGCCAGTAATTTACTGTAATTTTACAGTAAAAAGTTTTACAGTGCAGTCTTTATACTCAGCCACAGCTATATAAACTGGAAATGGAACACTTTTTCTTTGGGGAGCGTTGGATAGAGGAGCTAGCTCTCAGTGTTTTGGTAATGTTTCAAATATCAACAGATATAAGCCAGAAATCCCTTACCCCCCCTTTTAACAGGTTTTATTTTGTACAATATGCCACATTAATTTTGTTTTATTTAAGTTGTGAAAATATTGCCATCTCTTTCTTCAGACCTACTGTTGGGGGAGATGATGATGGACTTGGTATTAAGATCCATGACTGAGGTGCAAAATGAGATTGTAGATGAATGACAGGGAGGCTGTGTGTCTAGGGATGTGTGAAGCCTGTGTGAAGCCTGTGTGAGGCTGGAAGCAAAACAGGAGGATGGTGTGCTTCTTTCTGAGCTAAATCTATTGAAAAAAAAAAAAGAGGTCAAGGGCCACTGGACAACTTGGTGGTTTACGCAGATGGCCCATGTATAGAGGCTATAGTCCTCCAGCAGCCGTTGCAGGTTTGTCATGTCTTTCTCATTTTCTCTCTCTGCCTCACTCTCCTGTCTCTCTCCACTGTAAATAAAGGCTACTCGAGCCAAAAAAAAGAGCCACATGGTTAGTTAGTGGCTCTGTCCAGACTTCCATCAGTCTGATCCCATGTCTCCTTGAAGCCTATAAGCTTTCCCATCCCTGACCACACATCCCAAATGTTATTCTGCTGAAAAAGTTGGGGCTTGCAATCCTATATCCTATATCCTTACTTAGATTGATTTTAAGTTTTTTAAGTGGATATGACCAGTATAGTGTCGGCGTTAATAAATGAATGCGTTAACGCGATAATAACACGTTAACTTGCCCTAATATATATATATATATATATATATATATATATATATTTATTTATTTATTTTTTTGTTTAGGTTACTCATAAAACAACTTTTTATTAAACAATTATCATAGAAAAAAGAATCACACAGAGATGATATTCTGCTGTATTGTTAAACGTTTCAATGATTTCTTTTTTTTTTTTTTTAGGAAGTATGGTACCAGACTTAAGGTACAAGTATGTGCAAGGTTTCCATGTTATTTAAGATATTTAAGGTATAGTACTATTTGATAAACTGTATTCTCTTAAAATCTGAGACGATGACTCAGTGAATAAGCAACAACCATGTAGATCAATAATTTCATTAATGATATAAATAACTGCATAACCATTAAAGTCGAGTTTCAAGAACAACATTAATAATTCAGTCTGTAAAAAACAAATATTGGACTGCAACAAAACTTTCAAACCCCTTTACTGGAGTCGGTTGCATGGTTCTTTCATTTTACATCAGATGTTGCTTGGATGCGTTGACTGTGATGCCATTCGCTTGCTGTTTACTTAAGTGCTGGCTTCATCTAGTGGCGCAGATGTGTAGTCACTAGGGCTGAGCAATGATTAAAATTTTTTATCGCGATTAATCGCATGATTTCCCTGATTAATCACGATTAATCGCATTGTATACGGAAAATCAAATAATGAATTCAAAAGTAGTGTAAAGGTCACTTTTATTTAAATGTTCTGCTGCCATATGAACTAAAGTGCCATAACATTTGTTGTTCAAACACTTTTAACATCAGCACTTGTCAGTAACACATATTTAGTGTAAATCTCATCTTAAAAAATGTCAAATAAAATAAAGCTTATTGCCACTGCCAGGGCATTAACGTCATCCTGTTTTTTTTAATGAAAAATAAAAAAAGTCTCCCAACAAAATCCTAACAATCTTGAGGCCACAATCAAAACAATAAAAGAGGTCATTTCTGAGGTAACAGCAGAAACTTTTAACGGGGAGTTCAACTTGTCAGTTGTTACAAATACCTTGTTTCTGTCTAATCCTCTGTCTGGGAGAACTTTAAAATGAAAATGTCCATGTAAAAGTTATGTAACTTTATCAATCCGTAAATATCTGTGTATCATTTTTTTTTTTTTTTTTTTCCATTTTCAATTGTCAATCAAAAATTTGGAAAATTAAAAGGTGACTTTTTATTTTGTTTTTCATTTTTTAATCTTACACAAAACACAAAAAAATGCCAGTTTTTTTTTTTTTTTTTTATATTTCAGTTTTAGCAAACAGGCCACAGAACTGAATTTGTTCTTAATATTTAATTGTCCGGTTTACGTGACCGAGAAATCGCTTTGGTTACGTCAGTTCAGGTAGCATGGCGGCACTGGAATCACATACTATAATATTTGCAATATTGTGGAAATCTGAATGAAAACTCACTCATATATAGATGAACCAAAGTGCTCTCCAGCTCTGCGTCTGACAGAAGTCTTTTTCTACTCAGATCATAATGAGCACAGAATCTTCTGATGTACATTTCCGAGCATTGCAGGACACCCATCTGCTGTTGAATAAGTCATTGATCAAACTACCGTATTGGCCCAAATATAGGACAATATAATCAAGGAATAGACTTTCTGTTGTCATTACACATCTGTGCCACTAGATGGAAGTAACCAGCTAGAGAACAGCACGACAGTGAACACATGGAGCAGATCTGATGATAAATGGAGGATGGATTTCAGTTTCATCAAATCCATCCATAACTTTTTGAGTTATCTTGTACACAGAAAGACAGACAGACAGATAAACGCCGTCAAAAACATAACCTCCTTGGCAGAGGTAATTAACAACGGAAATCTAAGAGCATGAAATTACTTATAAATTTGTTAAATGTAAGGTCTCAATTAAAAAAACAGCACCCAATTTTTAAGAAAGTTGAATTGCTTGTGATGTTTTTCCTCATAGTTCTTAAGTAATTACAAATTGTTTGGAGGTATGATAGGTGCGAGGTAAATAAGAGAAAAACAGCCAGATATGGCCATCTTGATGTCCAGTTTTAGAAAAGATATGTTTATTTGTAGAAGCAATATGGATCATTCATTTAGCTTTTAAACATTAAATTAACTTTAAAATTCAACATCGGTTCAATTTAGATTTAGAGATGCATATTTCCTTTGTTTTTTTTGTGTAGTCGAAGCAGTGTAGTTCATTTGATGTCAAAAAGCAGAAGTGACAAATAAAGATGCAAATCTGATATGTTACTAAATCCAAGGCTTTCAGTTTTGTTTTGTTTTTTTAAAGAAACTGCGTAATCCAGTATAGATGTATTAAGATTATTTGATTTTGTTTTTTTTAATCTATTCCGTAAGAGCAATAACAGGTGCTCAGTCACTGTCCAGCCCTTGAAACTGAGCCCAGTGTTCTCATATCTTTCCATTAACAGACTTGAACAGCTGAAAAGATGATGTACCTTTATATCATGATTGCCATGTGAAAGTGGCTTCAGGTAGATATAATATATATAATAATTATGATATTGTGATATAATATATTAGAAAATAACATAACTTTATCATATTACCATAACAAAATAATATTGATCAGGCTGAAACATAGCAAACAAGTAAACTGCAGCAGTAATATGTATATAAATATTAAAAATACCTTTGGGCACTATTCATGAATAGAGTGCACAGAAGCTTCTGGGAGATTTAGACTCCGGTTGGTAATAAAGTATATCTTCAGATGATTTAGCTTTGAAACTATAATTTTATTAGTATTATTATGGTTGTATTATAATACAACAAGGAAAAAAAATAGTCCAATTGAAGTAATACTGCTATGTTTCAAAGCATAGGCAGCATTTACTCAAATGATCCCTATTAAAAGTACATTTTTGTCTAAAATCTTCTTTGTTGATATTTACTGATCATACATTAGCAATACATTAAACTAACTATTATTAAGATGCACTTTTGTGCATTTTTAACAGTTTTAGGGTGCTTTCACATCTAGAATGTATTACCCCACTGAAAACAAATGTGAGGTCACTTTCCCGCTTGTTGGAATTTGTTTTGTCTGGCATGAACACCGTAACAATGGTCAAGTCCAGGCCAAAACAATCCAATTGAGACTCCCATTAAGAGGGACTCTCATTTCGATTTAAATAATGAAAGCTGACCCAGTCCTTCTGATTGGAAGATGTAGTGAACCAAAACACAACCAAAAACCTAGGTTTACATGGTTAATTGTTGACTTTAGTTTTGTGGGATTAACATAGAACTAAAGTGCAGAGTTTACAGGTGTGTGTGATTAATGCATGCAAGTATCTGAGAATTTTATCATAGTAACTAAACCGTAGCTGCTCCTCATTTTCAAATGTATTTAGAGTCAATGATAATACAAGTAACATAAAGAATCACTTGTACAACAGCTAATCTGCATTGGTTCTCTCTATGGCTTAGAATAAGTAGTATACAAGTAGACTCCAAAACACAGGATTTCTTCTTGCATTTATTTACTTTTTTTTTTTTTTTTTTGTTCCGAGGCAGAGACGTCCAATCAATAACTGGCGAGGATGTTTGGATTTTTCTCTGTGTGAAAAGGAACCAAAACAAATTGAAAACCCTGCAGGTTTATATTCAAAACAAATAATTCTGACCAGTGCAAACAAACTGAAATGCATAAAAGCGCTCTTATATGTTGGCAATCCATGTATCCATTTTATTGTACAAAGTCATGCATCCTTTTAGGAACTGTAATTATTTTTTTAGGAAATATAATAAGTAGCATGAAATATAAACATTTAAGTTGAGGTAAAACTACTAAAAATTTCAACTACTGTCCTTCATGTGCTCAGATCAATGGTTGACAGGAACATTTAATTAGGATACAGTATCATTCCACAAAATTCTGTTTGGTTTTCTTTTGTATTCTTATTGAGGTTTTTAAATAGTCTCTCTGGCACCATGTAATCTCATATAGTAACTCTCTGTGCACTGTTGATGTTGAGACGAGCAGCCAGCGTAATGGATAAATTTTAAGCAGCCTGTGCTCTCTCTACAGTGCGTACTACAGAATGACTCAAGTCCACACTTGAAGGAACATTCTGCACTCACTCAAGGGCTGTAAAGATATGAAATTGTGTGCTTGATATGGTTAAGCATGATTTTAAATGTGCAGTGACATTAACAAGTTCTTCACTAATGTCTAAGATTGGATTGAAATTTCAGGCTGTAACATTTTGACTCAGCCTGAGGAGTCTGGTTTATAAATCGTATCATGATTGGTCAGGTCCTCACATTTGGTTATTCAACAATTTTCATAACAGAACCTGTTTATAAAAGGGAATGAAATGTCTGATCCTGACAACATCTTTATTTCTTAATGCACAGTGCCTACACCAGGATCATACGTTTTTTCAGTCAGTGTTGTGATCATCTTTTTTAATTCACATTTTTATGCTAAGGGAAAATAACCTGTTTCATAGCATTTCATTTTCAAAAATTTACAGTGAAATTTACAGTGGCATTTACAGTGCCACTAGAATCAAACTTTATTTAAAAGAATAGTATATTAAGCAGTCTTAAGGCCATGAGAGAAAGTATGAACAGAAACACGGCAGAACCTATTTTCTTTCTTTCAGCATTGTGCCCTCGTCTGGAGGGCAAGAGGTGAAAATGAAGTGACAAAAGTTTTCAAACAGCAATTTATATACTGGTATATAGTTTCATTGTATAGTTTTAGTTCAATATCGTAGTGAGTGCTCCTAAAGCTTACCAACATTAGGACCAATATTGTCAAAAATGAACAGGAAGTCAAAGTCACGTCAGTCAAAAGGCTGCTAATTATACATACATTTGCTGTATGTATAATAAAAAAATAAATAAATAAAGCACTAACAACATTGTAAAATATCTCCTCAGTTCTTCACTTCAGTCTCACCAGATGCATTTTTATGTTTAATGACATCAAAAAAATGTCTTCAGTGACTTGTCTGAACCTCAACTGAGAGTTTAGATACAAACTGGTCTGAAGTGCCAGCACACCTCTACCCCACTAAAAGTGTTTAGGGAAGAAGGGTGTTAACTGTGGAGAGAATAGACTGTCACCACTGAATTCCTCAGGTTTTCAACAGGATGAGGATAAATTAAAAGAATTGAAATAGAAGTCTGGACTCTTTTGATGATTTTGTTTTGAAAACCTGGTTCTAACAATGGGACAACTTGTTGGCAAGTTGTTGCTTTTGTCTAGTTTTTATTTTGTTTTTTTCTTTTATATGACTGGTGGATGTGGGTGAAAATCACCAGAGACTGCTCTGCAGACAGGTTGTGTGGAGTGGGTGTGAGAACAGGAGACGAATCAAATAGTGTGCAAAGAATAACCTTACTGCTGAGGAATTGATATATCTTTGTGTGCTGATGAATGGGTTCACTATGTGTTATGTTCATCATATGTGATTGAACTAGAACCATTTGGGTGAACGTCTCATCAGATGAATAACATTGAATAGATTAACATTGAGGAGCTAAGGAGACAACAGATCCTCCCTTATCTGTCGAATAAATTATTTTCAGTAAGGCTATTCCGATCAAAGATCCGACAAAACTCTAAAAGATCCACCACCTAACAGGTGTAATAATTTTAAACCCATAGTGAGCCACAGGACTGTGGAGGGACCACCAGGGGTCAGTATAGGCCAAGGGTTAGTCGGAGAAGCTCAGCTAGCCCTCAACCCAAGCTAAGTGCTAACCGAAGCCAACTAGGCTAGCTTCATCACTAACTAAGCTAGGTTAAGCTAAGATAGGTGTTATATTTGTATTTGTATTTGTATTTCTGGCTGCTGTTCCAGACAATACGAACTGGCGTAGTCACTGAGTGAGGGTTTGGTGCCACCAAGTGGCTGGTATACCAAACTGGTCCTTTCCACTTCTCCATGACTTGATTGGTGAGCTTTATGGCTGCGCCTCTGTTGACCATTTCATGGATTTGGGTTGTATATGCAACTTTCCAGTCTGGCTCTCTGCTCAGTTGCTTTTCCATTCTTAAGAAGCAAGCTTGGACTGCCCTTTTGTTGTTGGGGAGAGAGGCTGGATCTTCTGTCCAAGGATACTTGGCATCCCAGTGTGGAGTTGGTGCGTGAGCATCCTCTTCCTTGTAGGTAAGGCCTCCTTTAATGATCTCAAACTCCCTCTCCTCTGCCAGGGTCATGTCTTTTCCTCCTGGAGGACAGTTTTCACATCTGCATCCTCCACATCTTGGCTCACATGCAGCTCCGATGCTGTCCCAGTGCCACCACTCAAGCAACTCACGGTTACTGGCAGACGTGATTGAGTGGGCCACGTCCTCTTGATGTAGCCAGGCTGGCTCAGGAACTGTGATTTCCTGGTAATGGACAGCTGCGGTTCTCATGGAGCGAGCGAAGTGGGTTCTGGACTCATATGCTGTAACCTCCACTTCCTCGAGTAAGCCAGGATGTGCGCCACCAACTGTCTTGCCCAGGGGCCTTTCCCATAGGACAAGGTCACCGATGACTTTAAGTCTTTGGGGGGCGAGCCTTCCCTCCCGATGGCTTATGAGAAGCTCGACTTCCTCTGGTCGTTTTAAATCATCGAGCTGGACATCTGGGAAGAAGGTTTTTAGCTTTTCAGGTGTAATTGTTTGATGTACCTTCGCAATTTCCTTCAGCCCATAGCAGACCAGTTGATGTGCCCGTTCAGTTCCTCTGGGGGTCTTCACTCGGACTTTTAGGAGGTACCTTTTTGTGTTAATTTTCATGGTCATTCCTCCAACTCCATGTACGACCAGCGTTATGTCTTCACTCCTCAGCCCCAGTCTTTCGGCAGCTTTGTGGGTTATGTAATTTGTGTCCGATGCTAGGTCGATTAGTGTGCCGATCTTTTGACCTGCATTTGCTGTGACCAACATCAGCATCATGATCACTGGCAGCTCAGTCAGCCCATTCTCCTCCAGCAGTTCGGACTGGCCTGCTGATTTGAGTGTCACTGAGGCTCTGTTTGTGAATGCCTTTCTGCACTGCTCTGCCAGTTCTGGGGAAAGTTGTGTCAACAACGCCTCTTGTTCCTCTGTAAATTTCCCTCTTCCATCTTTTCCACTTTTCCCTTCTCTTCTGGCCTCTGCTTTTGGGCACAGGAAGTAGTGGTGGTCAGGTGCACTGCCAGCCCTTTTGCAGTCTGCATTTCTGCATAAGAAGTTGTCTCGGCAGTAGCCATCTGCATCATGACGTCCTAGACATTTTGTACATGTTCCCAGCTTCTTCAAGACTGTTTTCTTCTCTGGTAGCTTCAAGCTTTTAACTTCTTACAGAAGAATATCTTGTTGGTGTGTCCACCATCACCACAGATACCACAGACTTCGTCAACATCGTTCTTTGTGGCTCTGGTCGAAGCAAACCTTCTCTCTTGCTTCCTGTCCGACTTGTCCATTTTGTCCACAATCTTTAGTTGTTCAAGTCTTTCTAGAATTTCCTCTTGATTCTTCAGGAACTTCAGGAGCATGTCAAAATGATTGCCCGGGGTCACGTTGTTTGTGGGCTCAACCATAAACATCAGCCAGTCTCTCTTTATGAAATCTGGGAGCTTACTTTCGATCGACTTGATGACCAGGGGATTCTTTATTGCTCCTGAGTTTCCCAACTCAGTCAGGTCAGCTAGGGCCTTCTCCACAGCTTGTATTAGGTCAATGACCCTCCTTGGCTGGTTCCCCTTGACTTGAGGCATCCTGTCCAGCTCTTCCAGGATTTCGACTGTGATCGTGGACTTGTTCCCGTATCTGTTTTCCAGCACTCTGAAGATATCAACTGCTGTGGTGTAAGTGGAAAGTCTTAGATCTTTAGCAATTGATTCACTGACACTCTCCAACAGCTGGAATTTTTGCACTTCTGGTGAAGCCAGTGGGCTCTCCCTGCTTCTGCAGGCTTTCCCAATCCTTCCTCCACCTGTGATAGTCCCTTCGACTTCCATGGAAGATGGGTAGGGAAGTTGGTCTGATCCTCACAATGGGTAGATTTGGTTGGACAGGTCTGGAGCTTGCACCTTGTTCAGCCAGCCTCCTGGATGTGGCAAATTCAGCCTTTCTTAACTTGAGCTTGTTGTGTGCTCTTTTCAGTTCTTTAAGTCTGTGATCATATTCGTCTTTGGACAGCAGAGGGATCCATTTCTCCCAAACAGACAGGGCATGGATGGTCGCGCTTATCTTCTCATTTAGTAAGGTGAGGTGAACGTCATAGCCCTCCATGTTGTTGCTTTCAACTGGAACATCGTCAGCCTTTTGGATGGCGTCCTCTGTCTCAGCAATTGCAGTTTTCAGCTCAGTTTTCCCGTATCTCCCCCACAGGCTGGTTTGAACAATGTCCTTGATCTCCTCCATCTTAGCTTCAGCTTCTTTTATAGTTGTTTGGATTTCGTTCTTTTGCTGCTCATCAATCTCCGCTTCTTCATCCTCCTTCTTGATGTCAGCTTCTAGACCAATCCTGAAGTCCTCGTTTGCGTCCAATACTGAGTTGAACCGGTCTTCGAATTTTGTGAATTGGTCCTTTAATACTGATTGCACCATGGTGTCTGCTCCTCTTGTGATCAAATTGGCCAATTTGGTGAAGCTGCTCTTGGCGATTGTCCTTTCCTGCTTCAACAGCTTTACAGACTTCCCCAATACTTCTTCGGCCATCTTTTATTTTCCTGCGTCCGCAGCGTTCCTGGGTTGAAGCCCTTTATCTTCTTCCTCAGCTGCTCCGCTGGTTTACAACTGTTAAGTTCCACTCTCTGTTCCCTCCAAAAGGACACGTTGACAACTCGATTTCAATTTGATCAACTTTTATTTCCAACTTCAAACATTTGTTGGTTTGCTTTTAGTTGATCTTCGGTTTAACATCAAGTTGTAAACCTTCAAAACAGAAACAAAATGTTAACAAATTAAACAAAGATTCCCAACAATGTTTTACAAATGCTTTTAAACTTCTTAATGTTTTTAAACTTTCAAATAATGTTTTAAACACTGTAAAATAGTTCTAATTTTCCTAATAGTTGCTTAAACCTAATGTTTCTAAACATTTAAATTGCAAACAGGTTTTTTAAGACTTGTTTTTTAAACACAAACTTCAAACTCCAAATAAGTATTAAACACTAAAAAAACTTGTCAGTAAGGAATGTTGACATTTTAATTAAATAACCATTTTAAGTGACTCAAAAAGAACTCAAAGATGCAGTGGTTCGACTTGAACCCTGTAGCAGTTAAACAAGTTACTTAGCAAATTAATAAGACTTTCATGTACAATCCTAAGCATCTTAAACTAGGCATTCCAATCGGCATAAAATGAACAAGAATATTTACCGACCATTGGTGTGTTGGAGAAACTCCTAGAGTAGAGCTTGCGGTTGCTGTTCTCTTGCGATTTGTTTGTAGACTGAATGTGACTGAGAGCCCCCATGACTTTACAGGTGCACTGAATCATCAATCGGCGGCCATTTTGCTGGTGGACTCTGGGGATTGTAGTTTACTATGGTGCTGGCCATGTAGTTTTCCCACCATATATGGCACAGGATTGACCAGAGTTTCCATTTTTGAGTTTCAACTCCACAATAGGTGGCTAATCTAGGTGGCTAAGTGCTAACCAGAGCTGGCTAGGCTGTATCTGTAGCTAATTAAGCTTGGTTAAGCTAAGCTGGGTAGGCTAAGCTAGGAGGCTAAGCCCTAACCAAGCTAGCCAGGCCAGTTGTAGCTAATTAATCTAGGTAGGCTAAGCTAGGGGGCAAAGCTAGGACGCTAAAGGCTTAACTGGAGCTAATTAGGCTGGTTTCATAAGCTAATTAAGCTAGGTCAAGCTAAGCTAAGTGGCTAGGCTAGGAGGCTAAGCGCTAACAGAAGCTAGGTAGATTGGATTCAAGGTTAAGGCAAGCTAAGTGAAGCTGATTAGGCTGAGCCAGAACCAACGTCAGGCGTTAGGTGGTACTAAGCTAAATAGTTAGGGAAGCTGCCAACAAAGCTCAGACGTAGGCAACATGGCAGGTGCAGCCCCTTCTGAAGGCTCTATGCATGAGGGAACCTTCAATAGCCTAGAATCAGCCGTGACAGAACTGACAGAAAGGCTAATTCCCGGCTACAATGAGCATGTGCAGGGATTGGCAGCGACTCAAGTAGAATCAACCCTGTTGGACCAAATTGCTGGGGTACTCACCGACCCTCCTAAGGACAAGACTTTGACAAAAGTGTTAGGCACCATGGCAGTCCTGTTAACCTCCTGACTTCAGACAGCCCAATCCCTGTTAGATAAAGCACTTGTATCACTCGAGTCGCATTCACAGAAGATAACTCAATAACAGCAAAACAAAGCCTTCCTCGAAACCCAAGTTGAACAGTACCAAGCCGAGATAAGCGAGGCAAAATCTAAATCCGCTGAACTTACTACTAATTTGGAGGAGGTAAAAAGGGAAGTAAGAGAGTTGCAAGCCGAAAGAGACGATCGAGACTGAGCAATTACGTCTTAAAGTACGCTCCTGGAGGCGATAGATGAGGAGTGTAACGAGACCCATTGAGAACTCAAAGCGGTCCAACAGGCAGCTGCGACATTACAGGAGGAGGCTTCGGTTCATGACCAACAACTAGAGGCCAAACAGCAACAGATCCAACTGTTGCAAGAACAGCTCAAGCAGGCTCAGCGCCAGAATACGGGTGTGACAGAGGAGTTAGAGAAGACCAGGTACGAACTGAGGACAGCCCTTACAGACCAGCTGAGGCGCCTCCGCCCCGACCCCTCAAACCGAAGCCGGACCTTAAAGGTCTGAGAGCTTATGGTGAATCTGCTTCCTTGCCGTACACGTCCCCCTTGTCAAAACTGTACCACCTACATGAATCCTCTCCGGACACGGTACCTCGAAGACAGTCATCTTTCCTTTTGGGCCGCCTAGGCTCCCAGGGCCTTCCCGACCGATAATTAGAGAAAATAGCGCGGTAAATATGGAGCCCCTGTCCATGGAGCTCGAAGGGGCCGCCAAACCTAAAGCGCCGAGTTCGGCCCCTACTCCTGCTTTCACACCACAACACGGGCGAGGACACACCCCTCCTTCTAATCCAAACTGGGCAAATCGCAAACCCAACCATGCCAGGCCTTATTGGCCTGACCGTGAACCACGATCACCACCGGAGGAAAGACGGGAGCGTGATGGATTTCATTGGGTAAGTATCCATCAACAGGTACGACCGACCTGCACCCCAGCATCCAGACCAAAGCACTTTAAATTGCTTTGTACATGAAATGTGCTATACGTTATATGATATATGGTATGAGGCAGGATAGTAACCTGTAAGCCTCAAAAACCAGCCAGAACCCAGAAATGGGGTGATCAGGAAGTAACAATAGTCAGAAAGACATTTAACCAACGTGGTCATTTATAGTCAAGTCCACAGCATTCTCATCAGGAGACTTCAGGGAAATGTAACTCATTCTATACCCCGAGTGCCTGGCAAAGGGAGTGCTTCCATGATAGTAAAACAAATGAATTGCTCAAGATTGACTCAGTAATAATAATAATCTCATTACATTGCGTAATATTAAAATTGCATTTTGAGGCCTAAATTGCTTTGTCATGAGTTCATGACTTGTGATCTCGATTCCTGTCTGTCGAAGGCCATAGTTTGTTATCATTCTGGCTCCATCAAGTAGCTAAGTTTTGACATGTAGGCGTCTAGGCAGTGTATCTCAAGGTCTCCATGTTTTCACTGATGCTTAAGATGACTGTTTGCCATTTGTCATTCTGAACCATCCTGCATTCTGTGATGTGAGTTAATGACCTCTCTGAATTGTATACGACTTGGAGAATAAATCCGCTTTCCACCTCAGTCGTAGTCCAGCGCATTGTTTAACAGTCGATTGACTGCCTCACTAGAACGCATTATAGTGTATATGCTTATAAATAAGATTCACCCAAATTTACAAACAACAGTGGCATCACTTTTGGTTTTTAATTGTTTTTCTGTACTTTGTCTACTAATTCTACTCGCTGCGGTCCTGATCGGAGAGAGCTCTTTTTGGCCGCAAATTCCGTAGGCTTTGAGGAATCCGGTCTCGTAAAGGACAACCGCAGCGACTGGATGTGGACATGGACGGAACAACAATGGACCACTGTGTTCTGGTGAGTGGAAATTTTGTCTATTTTGTTTACTGGTCTGCGACGGAGTGGTGAGGTGTTTTGTTTGTTTGGTGTTCCACGGGTGATTGTGTTGTGTTTTCGTTTGCTGGTTTGCTTCCGAGCCGGCCTGGTTGAGCCCGGGGCAGTATTCCCCTAAGGAATACTGCCGTTACTGGTGTTGCTAGCCGGAG
Source organism: Hirundichthys speculiger (assembly GCA_018398805.1). Lineage (NCBI taxonomy): Eukaryota > Metazoa > Chordata > Actinopteri > Beloniformes > Exocoetidae > Hirundichthys > Hirundichthys speculiger. Next base: position 22,081 of record JAGFBZ010001804.1, on the reverse strand, counting down.
AGCTAGGCTGCTTGAGAGTGCGCCGAGACAGGACAGCACTTCGCCTACAGAAGTGGGAAAGAAGAGAAACATTTGAAAAAATTTAAAAAGAGTTAAGATATATAAATACAGAATACAGAATGCCTTTATTGTCACTGAGCCAGCGTCCCAACACAGTGAAATTACATTTCCAGTACATCATCCAAGAAAAACATACAGAAACAAACAAACATATTTAGACATGGGTTGACGGTGTCTGGGGGCTGCTGCCACATTGCGGTGCACCTTCTTATCAGAGGAAAATGAGACCACATGTGGAAAGGGGGGAAAGGGTAAAAAAAAAGTTACTCCCACAACGTGTCCTTGAGGGGCACCTTGTGAGATTAGCAAAAAAAAACCTCAGCACAAAAAATAAGCATATACAAACTTAAAACTAAGACATGAGAGGTGGGGGGAGGGGGGTGTCCAGCCAAACAGTCCGTGCGCGCGCTGCCAGATCCCGGCGCGCAGTGCATCAGTCCGTCTAGCGTGGGGGGTGGAAACAGCCAGCGGAGGAGGTTGGGCAAGGGGTGGGAAGTGTGTGTGTGTGTGCATGTGTATGTGTGTGCTTCAGCCAGTGACCCCTGTCCCAGTTCAGTCTGGAGCCACAGGTGTTGTTTGGAAAGGGGAGGGGTCAGGGGAGGAGCGTCAAGAAGTTATTATATCCAGGAGAGATTAGATAGAGGCCGGCCTTGAAGAGACAAGCTTCGTTTCAGGGGAGCCAGATTCAGATAAGAGAAGAAAAACTATAAAAAGAGATGGAACGTAAGCAATTGCCGCGGTTCTGTGACGACCGAACCTGGTGTGAGCGGAGACAGGATCCTGGAACCAGTAGAAGTGAGCAGTACCGGACTTAAGTTTGCGCGTAAATTTAAATTGTGTTTGGACTGGACGGACGCACTGGGCTCATGGGGCAGGCTGATTGAGGAGGACTTCCTGATTTAAAACATGAGGCTGGTTATAGCATGCGGCTGTGGCTTTGGAAGATTACCCGTTTGATGTTATGTGACCAGGCATTATCAGGCTTGGCAGACGAATGTACAAACATGAATTAAAGATTATTAACTCCCAGCAAAAGGCTTTCTGACAATGCGTGTTTTCGATGGTCCGGGACGACGTTACGCATGCGCGAAGCAAAGAAGTAGTTAAAGGAAAATTAAAAGGAAGACAGGTTAGCGCCGCGGTCTGAGCGGCACTGGAGAATCAAGAAGAGGCACTGTAGATTTTTAGGGAAAAGGTACATCTATTTGTTCCGAAATTTAGGAATTGAGCCAGTTTCTATGTACCGGCAGGGAAGCGGTGAGTGTAACAGTGTTATCAGACCGACCGGAAAATTATCGGCGCAGTAAGTTCCGCGTGCGGAATTTGACTGGCCCCCCTTCTTCTCTCATTTCTTCTCCCTTTCTTCTGTTTTCTCTTTTTTGTCTCTTTTTAATCTCTTTTAACTCTTCACTCGCGTATACACAGTATATGCACATGACAACTGCCACATCTGCTTCTTCCTGAGAAAATTCAGGAGTTAACTGTGTTTGGATGGCTACACAGGTGCTACACGGAAGACGCTCCAGAGACTGTTATGAGCTTGAGCGCGCTCATCACGTTTGACGTTTGGCGCCTGACGCAGGCGAGGAAGGCGAGGAACTGAACTGATTTTCGGCCCTATGTCTGCACAAAGCTGTGCATAACACTGTCTCTCAGCCCAACAGCAACAGCAACGTGGCCGTGGTGGATCGGGCCGAGATGAGGGCTCTGACGTCCATCTTCAGTGTGGTGGGACATTGTTCAGCAGTCCAGCAGTGTGCTGGAAAAGTGGGATGCGCCGACAGCAGATTGACGCCATCTGGACTCTGCCGTGGACGAGTGGGTGGGGCCAGGTGACACGTTATTACTTCACAAACTGATACACAAGAATTACAAATACTGATAACACATCACATCACATTTTTCCTCTGTCTTTGGCTCTTTGCAATGAAGAATGCTTGCTAAAGTTTTCTGTTGACACTGAGTATCTGGAAAAAGGTACTTCACCTTTTGACATCAACTTATCATCCAAGACTTAGTCATCTGAGTTATAATATTTGCCTCAAATAACTTTGCCTGTCTCTGATTCCTCAGTCACCTTGCTAGTGGATTGCCTCCATACCGAAGTTAAGTGGACCATTTGTAAATTATGTCTCTGCCACAGGGCATGAGTTTGTACTGATACAGATGGTAAGAGTTTTAAACATTCATTTTTGTTTTTCTTCATGAAGGCCTCAAAGTAATTAAGCTGGATGTGAATGAAGGTCAACCGTTTGTCCATTCCTCTGCCAACAACCAATCTTTTCGTGTTTTTGTCTATTTTATGTTTGGAGAATAAATCTGCTTTTCACCTCAGTCGTAGTCCAGCGCATTGTTTAACAACCAATTGACTGCCTCACTAGAATGCATTAAAGTGTATATGCTTATAAATAAGATTTACCCAAATTTACAAATAACACATTGATAGATTAGTTTTGTCCAGATTTGTTTATTCAATAATGACAAATCACGAGCAATTGCTATTCCACTAGTAACTTGTTGAGGCTGCAATTAACTACCCCAACACTGGAGGTCACTCCAGTACAGAGTACAGCCACTACATCAATATCAACTCACTAGCTGGAGGTAAACCTAGGTAAAACATGAGAAGAAGGGGCCTTGGCCTAAAATGTTTGATCATGATCCAAGGCTTATTCGGCAGCATAAAATCCAGAAACAACCTTTTCATCTCTGCTCATAATGACCTCACTAAGAGTAGTTAGAAATACTGCAGAACAGATCCGATCCAATGTGAGTGCAGCAAACAATGACATGTTATGGAGTTTAATTGTGATATACAATGGCATAAGTATAATAGAATATTAGCCATTTTGGTTTTGTCTGATTTTCAGTTTTTTTTTTCTTTTTTGTTTGGGGGGGTGGGGGGTGGGGTCTGTCTTTTTTTGGGACCATTGGGGAGACTGAATTCCATTGTCATGACAAAGTGACAGCATCACATAAAAACGACATGCTGGTGGTGAAGTAGACTGGAGACATTTGAGGAATGTTTACAGTTTCATTTTGCATATTGCATCATGCTTATTGTATATGTATATACAGTATGTATATATATATGTGTATATATATTTATATCACAATATTTTTAGTTTACATTGTTTGTTGTATTTTTTCCTTAATTGCATGCACCATCATCGCTACAACAAATTCCTCGTATGTGTAAAATCGTACCTGCCAATAAAGTGATTCTGATTCTGATTCTGATTCTGGGGGGTGGCCTCTGGGGGTGGGCTTACAGATGCATGACAGTGGCTGCTGGTCCACAGCTAGCTAGTTCTTAATGTTTCTTGAAAAAAAAAATAGAGCCAGTGAGCTTCCAGGAAAGCATTTCCTAACTAGAAAAGCACTCGGAGAGCGCAGATTTCCACCAAGCAGCTGCACCAAGATGCATAGCCGCTCACAACAGCTCTCGTGGTGGTTCTCGCGGCTCTGCCTGAGTGTGTTTACAGGGAGCGCACCAACTATCTAGGACTTTCAAGTAGCCGATAGGACAGGTAGCCGTGTTTTTGCCGGTGTTTATCTGTCTGTCTGTCTGTCTGTGTACAAGATAACTCAAAACGTTATGGATGGATTTTGATGAAATAGCCCTTCAAGCAATCTGTAAATCGCTATATGGGAGAACTGTTGTGCTTGGCGGAGGTCTGCGCTCTCTGAGTGCTTTTCTAGTTAAGAAATGCTTTCCTAGAAGCTCACTGCGCCAAGACGCACAGCCGCTCCCAGCGGCTGTGCTTTTTAAAATACTGCAGAACGGATCATTGGATGAGCATTGAGCCAGAAGAACAGGTATGATGACATCTACTTTCTACCACTGAGCGCATCTCGGGTGCTCCCAGCACAAGGAGAGGGTCAGAGGGATAGGTGCACAGTACAAGAAACTCCACAACAGTGTTCTGTGATCTCCTAGTTTCCTCCACAGCAAACATCTGGATGAGATCATGCCACGGCTGTACAGACATCCTCTGCCCTTAATAACGTATGCAAGTAATACAGTGATGCATAATCGAGAGGTAGAGCCGGTTGTGCAGTCCACATGTGACTGGGTGGACGTGCAATGAAGCGATTTGGACGCGCTCTTTTACGCGCCGACATGCCGGTTGCGCTTTCCACAAACACAGTATCTTGCGGTACCGGTATCTCGTGGGTTTAGGATAGAGGGTAGTGGGTGGTCTGTCCTAACCCCGCGATCGCAAGATACCGAATTTGTGGAAAGCGCAAGAGACACGCCCAATGCCGCGCCTACAATGTGAGTAAGGGAGTCGGCATAATGGGTAGCAGCTTTAGGGAGTGGAAGATTGCATTAGCGGTTGGCGGAGGTTCCTAAATCAGCAATTTGCGGGTAGTGGGTAGTGGGTAGTGGGTAGCGGCTAGCAGGAGGTGTAAGATCGGGCCCAAGGTCTATAGAGGCCAGGGTCTACCATACCAGGCAGGACATCAGATGCAGACTGTGCAAAGACACCCTCGAAACAGTGCAGTACATCACAGCAGGATGTAAGATGCTGACAGGCAAAACATACATGGAACGCCACAACCTGGTAGCAGGCATAACACACAGGAACATCTGTAACGCGTATGGACTCAAGGTCCCAGGGTCAAGATGGAAGACACCTATGAAGGTGACTGTGAAAACGAGCGGGTCAAGATCCTGCGGGACTTCCAGATTGAAACTGATAAGCTGGTGATGGAAAATCAGCCTGATATAGTAGTGGTTAATAAACATCAGAGGGCAGCAGAGGTGGACAACACTTGGGATGTGGCCATCCCAAGTGTTGGCAACATCAGAGAGAAGGAAGTGCAAGAAATACCAAGGACTGAAGAAAGAGCTGGAAAAGATATGGAGTGTGTAGGCAATGATGCCAATAGTGATCGGGGCACTTGGAACACACACACACGTATATATGAAGCTATTAATGACAAGGAAAGATCTACTGTATGTCTATACCTTGAAATTAATACAATGTCACTCAAGCCAATGAATGAAGACAAAAAAAAAAAATCCAAGCATTTCCATATTGAGAGCCTGTCTAATAAAAGATGAAGTGAAGATACTTGCTCTAGTCTGAGTGCTAAAGATGCAGTTTATGTCCTTCAGAGATGTACACACCTGCCTGTAAGAGGATATTAATCACACTCACCAATATTTAAAGTAATCTGGCTTTGATAAAAGATTAACTGAAGAACAGTCATTGCTTAAGGATGACTCTGGCCTCCAGGAGTGTGCATTTATGCATGTGGCAGAGCAGAGCTTTATTGAGTATTCATTATTACCGACTGTGAAATGGGATTAGTGCATACCTAAAAGCCAAATAACAGTCTGTACTTTTCTGCTTGTTCAATGAGTGAGCTGTCACATCATGAGTCACAATTTTGCAGCTGAATAATTTGTCTCAAAGTGGAGCTTTGAGTTTAAACGCTGCTGGTTCCTGCTTTTGTTGCAAATTAGAGAAACTGCATCTGCAGTTTGTACATCGTTCTCATTTGCATGGGTGTTTCCACAAATATCTACTGCATATAACTCATGACCTCTATGAAGTACACAGAGGAACTAAAAGGCATGGCAACAAGTAACCATGTCAGGGTCAAGCGGTTGAGTTTTTTTGTTTTGGGGATTTTTCTAGATTGTTTCTTCTCTCCCATTTTGTTACTTCATGTTTTACTTTGAAAGTCTGTTTCATTGTGCATTCATTGTGCATAGACAATACAGTTTTACTTCCCTGGTACAATCTACCCTGATTATTGTCACTATTGTCTCATCAGCTCCTGTCTGTCTTGTCTGTCCCTGCCTCCTTGCTGGTCCATCTGTTCTGTTCTGCTTTGTTCAGTTTAGTCTTGTCATGTCCTGTTCTATTCCTCATCCTATTTTCTTCTTGTTGGTCTTGGCTCCTGCTTGTTCCCCATGTTGCTGCCCTGCTGTTTCTCTGCTCATTGTGGGCTTTCCCCAGTTAAGTTTGTTGGTCCTATGGTACTCATTAAAGGACTTTTTGTTGGATGTTTCTGCCTACCGCTCCCCTGCATTTGGGTCCCAACCCTCAAACTGTGACAAACCATGGTACAACCACCATTACAAAAAAAAGTATCCTGTTTAAAATGTAAAATGAGGATAGAATGCAAAAAATTTGCACATTTCATAAATACAAATCTTATTCACAGTAGAAGATAGAAAAAATATCAGCTGGTGAAATGAGACATTTTACCATTTCATGAAGACTATGAATATTTGAAGAATATTAGCTCCTTTTGAATCTAATGGCAGTCACAGGCGTCCAAGGCCCACAAAATTGGGACAACTCTAAGGAACAGCAAAAAGGCTGGAAAAGTAAGGAGGACTAAAAGAAAGTGTCATGAGTTGATATAGTTCATTTTAATTTAGTTCAGTAATACTTCATCAATCCCTGAAAGGTAATTGTATGTTCCAGGAACTGTTGCTATTTAAGTCTTTTCATAGAGCCATTGTCGACTATGTTTATTGTTATGGGCAGAAAGAACTGATCTCCTGCAGTGGTCTGTGTTGCAGCAGATCTGAAGAAGCCTCTGACAGAATGTTGCTGAATCACTGTGTTATAAAGAGGATGCTTAGTATTGTCCAATATGTTTTTCATTTTATGAAGTATCCTTCTTGTACAAGGAGCTCTTGAGGCTCTAGAGCAATCTAACAGAACACAGCCAGTCTTCTTTATTAGTTTATCCTTTCTTTTTTTATCACTGGCTCATTGTCTTCTTCACATTCAAGTTGAGATAATGGCTCCCACACCATCCCACAAAGCAGTCCACCCTCTCCAGGGTGTACCCCTACTTTTGTCTCATCCATCACTGATACACCCTACAACTTCAGAGTTGTCTGACTGTTTCTGCAGATGACAGGACTCTGACTTGTACAGAGTGAAGATGAATGGTGAGAGTACAGTCCCCTGTGATGCTCCTGTGCTGCTAAACCACATGGTCAGACACACAACCACCCACATTTTCACAAACTGTGGTCTGTTTGTCAGTTAGTCAGTCATCCACGCAATTGTGGAGGCATCCACCTATGTCTTCTGAGGTCTCGTATGTAGTAATGCAGGTGGAATGGTGTTAAATGCACTGGAGAAATCAAACACGATCCTCAAAGTGTTACTTGCTCTGTCCAGATGACTGTGGAGCAGGTGTATGATGGCATCTTCAGCTCCAACCATGGGGTTGGAGTTGAAGATGCCAGTAAAAATAAACAATAAACAAATTGCAATGGGTCCAGAAATGTGCTAATTTGCTTTTTCAGGTGGGCTGATAAAAATTTGCAAGACCTTCATGATGTCGTATGTTAGCAGAACAGGTCTATAGTCATTAGGAAAAGATGGATTAGATCTTCTTCACATTCAAGTTGAGATATGGATGTCCACAGACATCCTTTCTGTGGAAGACATCCAAGAAAAGATGTCTTCCACAGCACTGGAATCTTCTCCTGACTCAGGTAAAAAGAGCAAAAAGAGTGTCAGAAGCAGTCTTAGAACTAACAATGGACAGAGATTCACTGATGAAAAACTGCCTACAAATTTCAGAATAATGTTCCTTGATTTAAAATTGCAAAGACCTCAGTGCAGGAGATGCTACACACTAGTAAACATTGCCTTATCCCATCACTTTTTAAATGTTTTGTTTCCATCAATTCCAAAGTTAGTTTTTTTTTCCTCTTAAAATGGTGCATTGCCTCAGTTTAAACATTTGATATGTTTTCTATGTTCTTTCTTGATTACAATAGGGGTTTATGAGAACAGAATGCATATGAGTGGATTCTGTTTATATTTACATTGTACACAATGTTCCAACATGTTCAGTATTAGCGTGGTATTATTGATTTTATTTGGTTCATGATTTGGTGTAGTGTAGGTTATACACAGGAACATAGCTTCACATATTTGTAGCGTGACTCAAGTAATTTATTAATATTTAAATAATACCAGGGTGCCACCTTTTTTCTTAAATAAAGGAAAATCAAAAGGAAATTGAGTCACTTGTTTCTGTAGGTTCTCGGAGTCACAAACAAGTTTAACAACATTTATTTACGCATACACAAGACACAGACATAAAGTACAGACACATATAAGGCATTTATATATAGGATATCACCTTAACATGAATGATTTCTTAATTCTTGGTTATAGCGCATGACAGGAAATGACGACAGAGAGTAAAAGAAGGAAGAGAATCAGAACAGACAAAATGTTTGCTTCTGACGGAGTTGCTATGGCTAACGGACAAAATAAAGTAAATAAAGAGGAAGAAAAAAAAAAAGAACAAGTATCGAACTAATTAGCTGCCGAATGATGGTAAAGCAGGGCCCGGATGTGGTCCGTGGCACAATATCTGCCTAAACCGTAGACAAACTCGCGGAGACACCAATCTAGCCCAAGCGAGACCTTACCGCCCTGTGCCGTCCGGCTGAGGTTTGTTGTCAGTTTGCGTCGGGGAAGAGACAGCTTGCAGTGGAAAACTCCGCAGGCCACCTGGGAGGTCCGATCAGCTGTAGAAAGTTCTGCCAGCAGAACCTTGGAGGTCTCGCGTTGTCGGTGGCCCGATCAGATCCGGGATTCCGGATCTCGATAAGCTCGTCTCGGTTCGGTGGAAGGCTCTGCACTCCAGCTTTGCCCAGTCATGGGGATTGTCAGTTCAAAGTTCGATGATTTCTGATTTGGCCCACCAAAATTGACGTGAGCCCAAAAAGAAAATAAAATAAAACGAAATAAAAATATTAAAATTTGGTCAGCTTAATTTAGGTCAAGCTTAGGATTTAGGATTTCAAAGCGTCAGAAACCAGGTAATACTTCAGACGCTCTTTGCCGCACGTGGAGGAGAACTTATGAAAGATAAAAAAAAATTGATACAAAAGGGTCCGCTGCAACTGACTTCGGATAGCCGAAATTATTAAATGATTGTTCTGTCGAAAGGGCAATACAGCGAGACTGCAGAGCTTATTTTAAAAATGAGAACGGAAGAAACACGCAAAGTTGGCAACGGGCCAACCAAAAATCAAATTAAGAAAAACAAACGAAGTAACAAAGGGAGAGAAAATGTCTGGCTGTCGAAAAAGAAAAAAAAGAGACAAAGAGCAAAAGCAAAAAGAGAGGGAAAAACCCCCTCCCAAAAAAGAGAAAGAGAGATGCGCACCTTTCTCGGTGTAGCAGGAGGTCAGAAAGCAAGAGTGGGAGAAAGGAGACGGTATTTAAACGGGCAGACGTGGTCCGCCTTTGCCAGGAACCCCTGCTGTGTTGTCGGGGTCCTCAGCCAGTCAGAGGCATGGTGTCCCTTCACAACTGCCATAAAACAATAAAACATTGCAAAGCATGTTGGGAGTTGCAGTCATTCCAGTGGTCCTTTGTCTCAAAGGACCATGCGGTCTTCTATAGCACATGGCCTTTCACCAACATCCCCTCACTCTTAACAGCATCTAAACTAAATATCAGGATGTATTAACATGGTACAACAAAACATCACAAACACAAATAGCAACAGATATGTGAGGTTTCATGGCTAAATTGGACCAGCCTGCTGTCCATATCGTCATTAATTCCACATAGCACCAGTAAGAGCAGAGTGTGAAGGTTCAATTAGCAGGGTAAGAGCACAGTTTTGCTCAAAATATTGCAATCCACACAACATCATGGGTGACATATCAGAGTTCAAAAGAGGACAAATTGATGATGCACGTCTTGCTGGCACATCTGTGATCAAGACAGCAAGTCTTTGTGATGTATCAAGAGCTACGGTATTCAGGGTAATGTCAGCATACCACCAAGAAGGATAAACCACATCCAACAGGATGAACTGTGGACACAAGAGGAAGTTGTCTGAAAGGGATGTTTGGGTGCTAACCTGGATTGTATCCAAAAAACATAAAACTACAGCTGCCCAAATCAATGCAGAATTAAATGTGCACCTCAACTCTTCTGTTTTCACCAGAACTGTCCGTCAGGAGCTCCACAGGGTCAGTATACACGGCCAGGCTGCTATAGCCAAACCTTTGGTCACTCGTTCCAATGACAAACGTCAGTTTCAATGGTGCAAGGAGCAAACATCTTGGGCTGTGGACAATGTGAAACATGTATTGTTTTCTGATGAGTCCAGCTTTACTCTTTTCCCCACATCTGGGAGAGTAACAGTTTGGAGAAGCCACAAAGAAGTGGACCACCCAGACTGTTGCATGCCCAGAATGCAGCATGGGGGTGGATCAGTGATGGTTTGGGCTGCCATATCATGGCATTCCCTTGGCCCCATACTTGTACTAAATGGGTGCGTCACTGCCAGACTACCGAACCATTCTGGAGGACCATGTCCATCCAATGGCTCAAACATTGCATCCTGAAGGCGGTGCTGTGTATCAGGATGACAATGCACCAATACACACAGAAAGACTGGTGAAAGATCGGTTTGATGAACATGAAAGTGAAGTTGAACATCTCCCTTGGCCTGCAGTCACCCGTTCTAAATATTATTTAGCCACTTTGGGGTGTTTTTGGAGGAGCGAGTCAGGAAACGTTTTCCTCCATCAGCATCACGTACTGACCTGACCACTGTCCTGCAGGAAGAATGGCTTCAAATCCCTCTGACGACTGTCCAGAACTTGTATATGCCATTTTCAAGAAAAATTGACACTGTATTGGCTGCAAAAGGAGGCCCTACACTATACTAATAAATTATTGTGTTCTAAAACCAGCTGTTTCAGTTTCATTGTCCAACCCCTGTAGATAGACAAGCTAAGGTTTTGCCTTGAGCAAAACCTTAGCTTAAGGCACTATCTGCTCTGGGCAGTCATCCACATGCACAAATACAAATTGGTTGTCTGTCCCTTCCAGTTACTGACCTTAAATCTATGCCCTTGTGTAGCTATTACAGAACATAAGAATATTGAGCACATGAACTGGTTGATCAGGCTGCCTTCAACAAAATATTCAATTTTGAAGAATTCATCCAATCATCCTCCAGTGCTGGTGATATTTTTGAAACCAGTTTGTATTCCACCATTTATTCCAAAAGCAATTACCTTTCCATGCATAAAGATACACCTGATTTTCTTGCAGCTGATATCCCTTATTAATGATCAACAACTCCAATCTTAATAAATATATATAATCAGCCTGGCAAAATTGGATTGTGATTTCATTTAACTTTTCAAAAAAGAAAATTTTGACAGAAAATTGGCAGTGTGCAGTAGAGCTCCATCCTCAACAGGATTTGATATGCAAATTGAGCTCAGATACACTGGTGTCATCAGTGTGGATGTCATAAATTGGCTGTTACTACACACACACACACACACACAGAAATAATTTCATCTGATTATTTACGCAGTATTTAAGATCATCTTTCCATTTGAGGTACGGTGGTCACTTTGTATTTTCCTCTTTTCATTTCTCAGACTTAAAACTCCTATTTTGAATATGCACTGATTATAACATAGCCCTATTTGTTTTGAATCTGAACATATTATTCAAAACATTTCCTTTGAAATTAGAAAAAAAAAGGATCAGCAATTTACAAACCCAGGTCCAAAAATATTGGGATGCTGTGTAAAATGTAAATAAAATGAGAATGTGGGCCGCCCTGGTAGCACAGTGTTAATTTGTTTGTTTCTGGAAGCAGTGGTTAGGGCAGGCGCCCCATATACAGAGACTACAGTCCTTGTGCTGCTGGTCACGGGTTCGACTTCCGGCCCCGATGACCCTTTGCCACGTCTTCCCCATTATCTCTGCCCCCCTTCCTGTCTCTCTCCACTATGAATAAAAGCCACTAGTGTAAAAAAAGATAAAATTAGAAAGCAATGATTTGCAAATCTCATAAACCCATATTTTATTCCCCCAGGACATAACATCTATGGTTTCCAGACAATAATTTCAAATTTTGAATCATCTGACCACAGACCAGTTTTCCATTTTGCTTCAGGCCATTTTAGATGAGCATTTTAGGAGGTGGGATCTTTAAAGTCTTTGCAATTTTACATTGAGAAAGATTTTCTTGAAATTGTTCCACAATTTTTAGACACAGATTGGTGAACCTCTTCCCATCTTTACACGTAAGATGCTCTTCCTCTCTTAAATGCCCCTTTTATACCCAGTCATGTTAATCCTGACCTGTTTTTGCCGCTCCTGTCCTATTTAAAGACAAAACTAACTGTGGTGGTTTGCACTTTTTAGTAAGGTCCTGTGTCCGGTTGTGGTGGTTATGTGGCAGCTAAACCTCTCATTTTCCTGGAGGAAGGTGAGTGATTGCACTCACCTGCATCCACTCGGCTAATCAAGATGCCTACTTGAAGCCTGCTGTGACACTCCTCGACGCCAGATTATTCAGAGACCTACTGTCTGCCTCCCATGCCCCCCATGCTCCCACAGCCCTGCACTCTCTGGACGTTTTTGTGTTTTGGTATTTTTGTGGACCTCGTGCACTTTTTGTGTTTCTTTCCTTGTGGACCGTTTCCTCATTGGAAACAAATCTTGGTTCTAACCTTTGCCGCTTCCGCTCCTAGGTCTCCCTTCACACTACACATCACACTGACTAGCCAACAGTGCTTGAGGAAAAAGCAAGTTTACCCAGGAGTTAACAACTTGTCGAACTTAGTTTGGCAGCACATAGCTTTGAAAGAGCAAAGGAAAGTTCTGTTTGAAGCACTTTCATTAGCTCTGCATCAGACTTTATCAGCATTCATTTGAGACTATTTCTCTTTACAAAAAAGCTTCAGCTCAGACAGATTTGTATGGCTCTCTCTTTGAGTCTTGTCAAAGGGTCAAAGAGTTTAAAGATGCTTTTGCTTACAGTAATGATTTGCTCTACTGGCAGATTTTCTTTCTTTGATGACATTTTATGGTTTTATGGCCTTTGATGCTTGTGGTTACTGTCCTTTTGTATCTGGAAATTATAAGGTTCAGCTATTAGACAGCTACCCTGAAATTATCATTGTAAGGATATTTTTCTAAACTTGAGAATTGATTTTCCACTCAATCATGGGCAATGGCCCAGGGCTTGAGGCAGCTAACAAGCCAAATAATGATGGTCCCTCCACCATACTACACTGGTATGAAGTTTTGATGTCGGAGGACTTTTTGCACCACACATAATGCTGAATATTCTAATTTTTGTTTGTGTTTTTATTTTTTTCCTTGGACTTTAGGCACCCTGTCATGATATACTCGGATATTTACTAGTTTCAGTGATTTCTTCAAGCCTTTAGCTGTTTCTTGAGGGTTCTGGTTTACCTCACTGAGGTGTCATTGTACTTTGGGGTCTTTTGACTGGGAATCCACTTTAAAGCAGCACAAAAGACTTGTTTACATTAAACAAGTTGGGTCTTACATTATAGATTCAGATTTTGCCGACATTCCTGATCATACCGAAGTGCGTTGGCTCAGTCGGGGAAAAGTTCTCAACAGAGTTTTTGAGCTCAGCAACAGAGGGATGAAAAGTTGACGTGCGAGTTGGCGTTCCTGGCTGACATAACAGCTCATCTTAACGCCTTAAATGTGCAGCTCCAGGGACGTCACCACATGATCACTGACATGTATGACGCAGTGAAGCTGCTTTTATGGGAGAAACAATTCGATTGCATGTCATGGGCAGCCCATTCTCCGAATTGTGTTCCCTACACATGAAAATACAAAATTTTTCATCACAAAGGGGAGATGAATGGCGGAATGATTTTTTGTATTCCACAGAACACGGTATGCTTGATTGCAATTATATTTTTTTTATTATATGTGAATTAAATATATTGTCACTGTAAACAATAACAAAAAGGGTGGGCAGTTCATGCATGAGGTGAACAGTGGACAGACTCAAGACAGTCATGACTGTCCTCTTGCTCCTCTTCCTCCTCTTCCCCCCTCGCAGGCGTGGGCCACGGCGCAGCTGTCCACGGGTGGTGCGACGGCTACGACGAGGAGATGTGTCGAACTGGCTGTTGCTATTGGAAGGAGAGGGAGGTGGTAGGCGTACCGATGGGTTCCCGGTGGCCACTTCAGCCTGAGCCACCGGAGCTGCAGGTGGCAGCCCCAAGCGACTCAGGCGCTCAAGTGCTGCTGCACTCCTCTGTAGCGCAGCCACGCCTTGACGGAGGAGGAGGTGTTGTCGCCGCATCTGCTGGTTGTGACTGCAGAGACCCCACCGAAGATCACCCAATTCCCGTTCCAGCATGCGGAAGCCTGCCTGCTGGATCTTGAGGATTGGGTGGTCCTCAGGTCGAACGGCATTTGTGGATCGGCGGAGTCTCTGCATTGCTGGTGCATCTGTCACCCCCGACCCCCGTTCCATCGGATCCTCCTCCCTCTCCATGCCACGTTGCTCTTCCTCAGTTTCCTCCTGATGGTCAGCCTCCTCGTCTGCAGGCAGCACCAGAGGGAAGGCTACAAGCGGTTCATCTGTGGGAAGAGATTACCATTCATCAAATGTATTTTTTCATTTGTGAATAAATAATTTGTTTGGTACATGTGTGCTTCATTCATTTCACATTTGCAGGCCATATAGGTTTCTTGCCACTCGCTCACACATTTGGAATACCTACGCCACCTTTTTGTTTGGTGTTGTTGATTTGGTCCTTTTGCATTGATCTTCAGTTGATCTGCACATTATCACACTTAACTTATTGAGTGGTATCATGCTACTAATTAGACTGTCAAAATGTGTAATTCAATTTAGGTAGTACATGCTGGCAACTTTGACCATAACACACATGTTTGTGTGTGAGCTTGTCATTTTGTACAATTCTCTGACATTTTTCTGTTTGGATTACAGATGTCATGCCTTAGCTATTTGATTTTCGTTGGAATTGTGTGTCGACATGACTGGTAGATTGCTCAGTTGGCCATTGTCCAATGCATGGCTGTGCGTAATGGATGACAGTGGCCTATGGCCCATTGTCTGATCATCCATGACTGCACGATGGGCATCTCCCTGCTCCACTAAATGGAACCAGGTGTATTGGCAAATTTGTTTGATTACCTCTTTCGTCTGCGCCAACCTCCACAGGCCTCCCGATTCCGTAAATGCTCTCAGGGAAGAGCGTGGAGGTGGCGAGATCCTCTGATGGAGTGAGGATCTGCACTGCAGCCTGCCCTCCTCCCGTGGATAGCCGTTGTCGCTGGTTAGCGGCAGCCTAGATTGGAATGTATATTTTATTGACGATCTCGGATATAGCAGTGGCCTATATGTTATGGTGGAGTTCCATCAGATTCATCGCCATAGCCTACCTTACGTTTCCTCGTTCTTTGTGGCATCGAAGCGCTTTTTGCATTGGTCCACTGATCTCCTGATGCCAGAGAATGTGGACACTGCCTCCGCTACCTCGGCCCACGCTTGCCGGGAGTCATCCCTCCTGGGAGGGCCTGTGGGGGTGCCAAATATCCTCCCCTGTCTCGTTTTCACCTCATGCACGAGCTGCTTAATTTCTTCCGTGGTAAGGCACTGTGCCCGTCCTCCGTCCATGGAGGAACACGGTTTGTGGATGGCTGTTTGGCGACTTAGGACCTAAAGGCAAGGTCCTCAAGGTCGCCTAGCTGGCTTGCAACTACTTTTTCCAAAATTTTAGCTATAAATGGGAAGTTGGCTATTGGTCTATAATTTGCTAAAATGTCTGGGTTGAGAGATGTTTTTTTTTTTTTCAATAAAGGTTTAATTTACTGTGACTTTAAAAGATTGTGGTACATATCCTGTGGTATCAACAGGTTAATCTAATATATTATCAGTGTACCAATAAAAGCGAAAACATTTTTGAGTCATTAAATCGGGACGGGATCTGATACACACATGGATGGTTTAGCTTTACTGAGATCTGACATTCGCTCAGTCAGCTCACAGACCTCTCTGAGCTGACGTCAGCTCAGACCAGCCATAGTTGGTTTGATTGGGTGATTTCTTTTCTAATTCTGATTTTTTTACTGCTAAAGGAAATCCTAAATCGTAAAGTCTTCACTAGTAAGAGCTGCAGGAATGTATTGCTTAATAGAGCCGTGACTCTTTGTCAGCCTGGCAACAGTGCTGAAAAGAAAAATGTGGCTTATTTTTGTTTTCTTCTATAAATGATGAATCTTTCATCCATCATTCATGCAATCCAAAATTGTATCCAAGTCTTTGTCCACCAAAGTTGTAAGTGTAAAATATCTCAGATGAACAGACTTGCCTGTAATTAAGCACCTCAATGAGCATATTAGGAGTTTCCCTATTTGGAAATTTCATTAGCATTCCCATAATTGGATTCCAAATGTAATTAGAGTTTCTAGGTTAAACAGCACGTGATTCTTGTGTGAATGTAGTCAGAGGTCTTGAAAACTTGTTTAATGCTCCACTACTCTGAAAGTTTAGATAAAATCACTGACCAATATAGGAATTAATTTATACACAAACATGCGTTTTTACATTCTGAGTTTCAAGGGGAAATGCATACAGATTGTTGTTGTTGTTGTTGTTGTTGTTGTTGTTGTTGTTGTTGTTGTTGTTGTTGTTAGAGGAAAATACTTTACTTAAAATCATTTGAAAGTTTACTCACATTTATTGCCATGGGCTTTTTTATTATGTAGCTAAACTTCAAGACAATATGAGTAACATTTAATTATATCTGAAATGTTATAAACAGTTTGCTGAGCTATGCGAGTCAGTTGAAAATGCCTATCTTGTCTTACTTCAAGCAGTGTGTCTGTGGAAGAAAATACTTTTCTTGTACTTTGTTTTCCCAAGTGAATATCACCAAGAGATTGAGGAAATGTAATGTGTTCAAATTCAGAGGCTTAAACATGATTATGCCTCATGTGGATGCACATGTGAATGTAAATATAAGTAAACACATGTATTTATCTGATCAAACTGTCAGACAACACAGAAAAAAAACAGAAAGGGGCAGGAAACAAAAAGGTTTAGAATTTTCACTTGACAATAACTGCTGGCTGGAGGTTTCTTTCATAGCAACTATGCTCATAGTTGCTTACAGGAGCCAGGTTATAGTTGTTTATATTTGTTTATTGTGGTTTTGTTGCTCTGTAACGCATGCAGCCATCAAGTGGTTAGCTGTCACTTTAGCTACTTAGCACTTTCAATGAAGTTGACTTCTGAGCTGTGAATAAACAGCAGAGTGTAATCTTAAAAATTAGATCATATTTTAAGAATATCATAGCTTTCTGTGTTTACAGACTGCTTTTAAGTTGACCTAGAAGGGTCTGGGGATGAAGCTTTGCTACAAGCAGGCAACAGTAAGGTTGAAGGCAGCTACCAGGGCTCAATTGAGGATAGCCTCCAGCTCATTGGCTGGTAGTCTTGGCAGCAGTGAGAACAGCTGGCTCCTCCAACCTAACTACCCACCAGGCTAGCCTTCCAAATTCACTAACTAGACTATTAGCAAACAGTCAACTATCTACCTTTGCCCAAACCTCTGCTGGAGCTCCAGGGACACCCAGGCTGTGGTCAATAAGCCAAACATCAAACTGATTTCCAGTGGGACCTTGTTTCAGCACAGAAAGTATGCATTTCAAATGCAGATTCGGTAATTACGTCAGAACCGATTAATAAGTCGTAGCTTACAAAAAGGTTGTAGGAAATGCATACGCTACCATGCAGACCAATGACATTTACCAAGGTCTATGATGACCCAATGTGAACTTAAATTTCTGGAGAGGTGGTGTTCTGGGGACCCACCTGCAGGAGTAGCAAAAAAGTGCAGGATATCAGAAAAATAATTTAAAGACAAAGAAAGCCAAACAGGAAAACTTATTAATGAAATCTTCATAAATCTGTTAACCATCAATTGAAGATTTCTCTCTTTGTCAAAGCAGATAAGTGTTTCTGATGGCCATGTTCTTATGGTTTTCTTATCTTTTCTTTTTTGAGTTTACCTTGATACACTGGTACACACATTAGTACTTATTGTATAAGCACAATAAGCCCTATTCACTCAATTGTCACTTTATTAGATATGACTGTTTATCTGCTTGTTAACACAATCTAAAATGCCAATCACATGGCAGCAGCTGAGGACAGCCTACCTGAGGACCTCAGGGCTGCAGAGACTGTTGATGCTTTTAAAGGGAAGCTCAAGACCTACCTTTTTAACTTGGCTTATGGATAAATTTTATTTATACCTTTTTTTTTTTTATTTATATAACTAATTTTACTTCTATTCATTTCACGCTTAAGCATTTCACGCTTAATAATGGTTCCTGTGGCAGTGACCTCTGTAATTGTGGGTTGGGGTGCTCTCGTCGTGGAATGATCCCTAAGATATCGTTTTCCTCACCTGATTCATTGGTGCCAAGATGGATGTTTTAGAGTCTATTTATAATGGGGCCAAAGGGGGTGGGGGTATGTGTACTGAATGTGTGGGTGCGAGTGAGAGAGAGAGAGAGAGAGAGAGAGAGAGAGAGAGAGAGAGAGAGAGAGAGAGGATGACTGGGTGCTGATTTAACTCTGGGTGTGTGATGGCTTTTAAGTTGTTTTTGTTCTTTTTCTTGTTGTTTTAATTACTGTTTTTATTATGTAAAGCACTTTGTGTTACCTTGGTATGCAAAGGGCTTTATCAATAAATTTGATTTGATTTGATTTTAACATGCAGACATGGTCGATACTAGCTGCTGAAGTTCAAACAGCAGAATGCAGAAGAATGAGGAGGAGAGGTGATTTAAGGGAATCTGAATGTGGCATGGTTATTGGTGCCAGATGGAGTCGTCTGAATATATCAGAAACTGCTGATCTGCTGGGATTTTCATGCATAAGCATCTCAATGGTTTACACAGAATGGTCTGAAAAAAGGAAAAATATCCAGTGAGTAACAGTTTTGTGGGAAAAAATGTCTTGTTGATTCCAAAGTTCAGAAAAAGGACAAACTGGTTCAACATTCGAGGAAGGCAACAGTAACTCAAATAACCACTCATGATAATCAAGATGTGCAGAAATCCATTAGAAAACTGGGGCTTCAGTTCACATGTACTCACCAAAATTGGAAAACAGAAGAATAGAAAAAACATTGACTTATCTGATGAATCTCAATTTCTGTTGCAACATCTGGATAGTAGGAATTTGGCATAAAGAGCATAAAATGTGGATCCATCCTGCCTTTCGCCAGTGGTTCAGACTGGTAGTGGTAGTGTAATGGTATGGGGAATGTTTTCTTAACACACTTGAAGCCCCTTAATACGAAGTAAGCATGGGTTAAATGCCACAGCCCAGGTATTATTTCTGAGTACGCCGGTCCCTTTATTATCACAGTGTACCCATCTTCAAATGCACATTTCCAACAGGATAACATGTCCTGTCTCCTCAGATCACGTCAAGCTGGTTTCTTGAACGCAACAAAAAGTTGACTGTATTCAATTAGCCTGTAGATTCAGGAATGTGGTGGTATGCGAGATTTGCATCATGAATGTGCACCTGACAAAACCTGCACATCAACATGGACAGAGATCTCTGAGGGATGTTTCCAGCATCCTGCTAAATCAATGCCATGGAGAATTAAAGTGGTTGTAAAAGCAAAAGAAGGTCCAACGTCACATTACGAAGATGTAGCCAAAAGAAGTGGTTGGTGAGAGTGATCACAGCCACTAAGATTTCCCTGCCCCAATTCCAGAAAAGTTGGGACGCTAAGTAAAATGTAAATAAAAACAGAGTGCAATAATTTTCAAATCTCATAAACCCATATTTTGTTCCCATTAGAACATAATGAATCTATCAAATGATCAACTGAGACATTTGACAATTTCACTGAAAATATTAGGTGCTCTGCTTTCTGACAGTCACTGTTAAGTTTCAACACTTGGTTTCATCATTTGTTTCCAGACTGTATTTCATAACATCAAATGTGGAAAAAAAAAAACAAAAAAAAAAACCTAGGTTTAGAGATCAGAAATCATTTGTTTAGTGTTAGGAAAAAACACAAATGTGTATCGTAGTCCAAAAGAAAGGAATACAACAACTGGATATAAAAGTTGGAACAAAATCAGAAAATGTCTTCGATATCAACCAATTTCTTCTACATCAGCTTCTGTGAGACGAGACATGTAAAATATTAGGCAAGATTAGTCTTCTACATATTAAATACAGATGCATAAAAGGCCCCAAATAATTAAATGTAAAACATTTTCAACATCTTACACACTGTAACTTATTCAGTTTTTGAAGAAAGAAAAAAAAAACATTATGTAATCTTTTTATTTCCACAAAAGCCGAGGTTAATTGTTGATCCAACCTCCCCACTGAACATGAAACATTACATGGCAGTACCTTGGAATTATTCTGATCATAAATCAGATTTAGGAGTACAGAGACAGAGAAAGCAACCCCCTGTCATAGTAATCCCAGAACTCAGCCAAGTATTCTTGCTTAAATTAAACTAAAACATGATGTGTGCATCTCAAGTGATTACAATGACTCTGCAATCACCTAAAGCAAACAGTAGGACCCTTGAATGTAGTTTAAGGAATGAGAGGAAGACATGAAAGCAAATTTCTGATTTGGCACAAGATAAAAGACAGATTGTACAATTCTGGCACATGACTGAGACTTTCAGGAGCCTTGGAGAGTCAGGGTTGCAGGCCCAGACTTGACCTCGCAGGAACCAAGCTTAAGGCAATGCAACTTTGAGAATATCTCTGTATAAGCTGGAACAGGTTGGGTTACACATAAAAAGCACATTCCAGTATGTGTACGTAGCCACCAAACAGTGAAACCGCTCATTCATCAGGCTTGTTGACATTTTGATTGCCAAGCCCGTCCTTGTGAAATGAAAATTTCACTTGGTCAGTCCATGTTCTCAAACAGATAAGTAGATCTATCATTTGTGTAACGAAGTGTGATGCTCCTACTACTGGATTTCTGTTCTATTAGGTACCTAATTACAACTGAGAGAAGTCTTGCTAAGATGGATGTAATTAAAACTTGCAAGCCTGTGGTTCCATTGGAACCACAAAAACTAATACCCCTGAGACCCAGGAAGTCAATGATGCATTCAGAAAGGGAAAGGGGGCATTTCACTATACTGGCTATGGAAGTTTAGACACAGTCACGGAACTGTCAGATTTGCACTGTTTGAACAACCAGTTAGAAATAAGCACAAAGGTCAGGAAAGAGAAATTCTGCTTAAGTCAAAAGAAAATTATGTATTTCCTCTGTCATGCAGGATGTCTCCTTTTTTAAAGCTGAGTTGTCAGACAGTATGGTTGCCTCTGGTCAAGTTTGAATTACTTTTGAGTGACTTTGTCTCATACCCAATATCACCTTTGTCTAAACGTGTCCTGAAATCTTCACATAGAAGGAGAAAACAGAACTCAATATTGATTAGTGCACTTCTAATAAAATCATCCTGGATGAGCAGTAAATACAGAGGAACAGCAGTGTAAATTGATAACATTATTCCAATCATTTTGATCTTATTGAAACAAATTTAGACAATAACATAACTGATGTGTGAGAGGACAAAACTGTACTTTGATAACATTAAATAAGTGTTTCTTTACTATATAGAGTCAGCTAAGTAGCAAAGATTTTAGAGGCATGGCTGAGATTACAATGGACAGTGGATGGATAGTTTTTTTCTAACATCAGCTGTTGATGACATCATAGACGGAGAAATTTCTTAATTTCTTAAACTCTTGCTCTTGTGCAGTACTATGGGATGCCATTTGCAAAGTTGGTCATGCTGAAAATTACAGCAACATTTTGTCACATTTAGCTTCAATTCATGTTTTAAAAAGTCACTATTTAGCACACTTAACACAATATCTGTTAACTTTCAAAATTTATTAAATAATTAAATCTAAATATAAATGTTCAATCTAAAAGTTAAATCTAAATGTCATACCTAAATGTTTAATCTAAATCTAAATGTTAAATCCAAATTCAAAATGTTAAATCTAAATGTTCTGGGTGAAAATAAATATTTAGCTAATATGCAAATTCAAGACACCGGCAACCGGAAGTACCAAAATAAAAGCTCGAGGAGGTCAAAGTTTGTTTATAATGTCAAAAAACTAAAAAACAGTAATCTTTATACTGA